>NW_023612532.1:0-34052 GCF_013339725.1 Rhipicephalus microplus
AAAGAAAATAAAATTAGCAGAGCGTGGTTTCGATCCACGGCCTCTGGGTTATGGGCCCAGCACGCTTCCACTGCGCACTCTAGTGCACTCTAGTTACGCGAGAAAATGTGCTGTAAGAAACTGCAAATAAGGCAAAGAAACTAAAATTAGCAGAGCGTGGTTCCATCCAAGAACCTCTGGTAATGGGCCTAGCACGCTTCCACTGCACCACTCTGCTGCATTCTACTTACTGGCAAATGTGCAGTAAGAAAGTGCGCAGTAATGCAAAAATAATATCAAATTAGCAGAGCGTGGTTTCGATCCACGGACTTTGGGTTATGGGCCCAGCACGCCTCCACTGCGCCACTCTGCTGCACTCTAGTTGCGTGGGAAAACGTGCAGTAGGAAAGTGCGCACTACTGCGAAAGAAAATAAAGCTATAGGAGCGTGTCTTTCGATCCACGGACCTCTGGGTTATGGGCCCAGCACGCTTCCACTGCGCCACTCTGCTGCATTTTAGTTCCGTGAGAAATGTTGCAGTCAGAAAGTGCGCACCGATGAAAAAAATTATAAATTAGCAGAGCGTGGTTTCGATCCACGGACCTCTGGGTTATGGTCCAGCACGCTTCCACTGCGACACTCTGCGGCACTCTAGTTACGTGAGAAAATGTGCAGTAAGAAACTGCGCACTAATGCTAAAGGATATAAAATTAGCAGAGTGTGGTTTAGATTTATGGACCTCTGGATTATAGGCCCAGCACGCTTCCACTGCAACATTTTGCGGCACTCTAATTACGTGAGAAATTGTGCAGTAAGAAACTGCGCACTAATGCAAAAACTATACAATTAGCAGTGCGTGGTTTCGATCCACGGACCTCTTGGTTATAAGCCCAGCACGCTTCCACTGCGCCACTCTGCTGCACTCTAGTTACGTGAGAAAATGTGCAGTAAGAAACTGCGCACTTATGCAAAAGAAAATAAAATTAGCAGAGCGTGGTTTCGATCCACGGACACCTGTGTTATGGCCCCAGCACGCTTCCACTGCGCCACTCTGCTGCATTCTAGTCATGTGAGAAATTTGCAGTAAGAAGTTGCGCACTAATGCAAAAAGAATATCAAATTAGCAGAGCGAGGTTTCGATCCACAGACCGCTGGGTTATGGGGCCAAGCACGCTTACACTGCGCCCTCTGCTGCACTCTAGTTACGTGAAAAAATGGGCAGTAAGAAAGTGCACACTATTGCAAATGAAAATAAAGTTAGCAGGGCGTGGTATCTATCCATGGACCTCTGGGTTACGGGCCCAGCACGCTTCCACTGCGCCACTCTGCTGCACTGTAATCACGTGGAAAAATGTGCAGTAAGAAAGTACGCACTAATGAAAAAGAATAATAAATTAGCAGAGCGTGGTTTTGATCCACGGACCTCTGGGTTATGGGCCCAGCACGCTTCCACTGCGCAACCTTGCTGCACAGTAGTTACGTGAGAAAATGTGCAGTTAGAAACTGCGCCATAATGCTAAAGGTATAAAATTAGCAGAGCGTGATTTAGATCCATGGACCTCTGGATGAAAGACCTAGCACGCTTCCATTGCAACGCTCTGCGGCATTCTAATTACGTGTGAAATTGTGCAGTAAGAGACTGCGCACTAATGCAAAAATACTATACAATTTGCAGAGCGTTGTTTCGATCCACGGACTTCTGGGGTATGGGCCCAGCACACTTTCACTGCACCACTCTGCTGATTCTAGTAGCGTGGGAAAATGTGCAATGAGAAAGTTCGCACTTTTGCAAAAGAAAATAAAATTAGCAGAGCGTGGTTTCAATCCACGGACCTCTAGGTTATGGGCCCAGCACGCTTCCACTGCGCCACTCTGCTGAGCTCTAGGTATTTGAGAAAATGTGCAGTGAGAAACTGCGCAGTAATGCAAAAATCCTACAATTACCAGAGCGTGGTTTAAATCTGCAGACTTCAGGATTATGGACCCAGCACGCTTCCACTGCGCCACTCTGCTGCACTCTAGTTACGTGAGAAAATGTGCAGTAAGAAACTGTGCACATATCCAAAAGAAAATAGAATTAGCAGAGCGTGGTTTCGATCCACGGACACCTGGGTTATGGCCCCAGCACGCTTCCACTGCGCCACTCTACTGCATTCTAGTCATGTGGGAAATTTGCAGTAAGAGAGTGCGCACTAATGCAAAAAGTATATCAAATTAGCAGAGCGTGGTTTCGATCCACGAACCTCTGAGTTATGGGCCCAGCACGCTTCCACTGCGCCACTCAGCTGCACTCTAGTTACGTGAGAAAATGTGCAGTAAGAAACTGCACACAATGCAAAGAAAATAAAATTAGCAGAGCGTGGTTTCCATCCAAGAACCTCTGGGTAATGGGATCAGCACGCTTTCATTGCGCCACTCTCCTGCAGTATAGTTATGTGGGAAAATGTGCAGTAAGAAAGTGGGCACTAATGCAAAAGTATATATATTTAGCAGAGCGTGGTTTTGACCTATGCACCGCTGGGATATGGCCTCAGCAAACTCCAGCTACGCCACTCTACTGCACTGTAGTTACGTGGGAAAATAGGCAGTAAGAATGTGCACACTAAAGCAAAAGAAAATGATATTAGCAGAGCGTGGTTTTGATCCACGGACCTCTGGGTAATGGGCCCAGCACGCTTCCACTGCACCACTCTGCTGCATTGTAGTTACATGGGAAAATGTGCAGTCGAAAGTGCGCACCGATGCAAAAAATTATAAAATTAGCAGAGAGTGGTTTCGATCCACAGACCTCTGGGTTATGGTCCCAGCACGCTTCCACTGCGCCACTCTGCTGTACTCTAGTTACGTGAGAAAATGTGCAGTAAGAAACTGCGTACTGATGCAAAAAAGTATACAAATCGCAGAGCGTGGTTTCGATCCACGGACCTCTGGGTTATGGGCCCAGCACGCCTTCACTGCGCCACTCTGCTGCATTCTATTTACGCGGGAAATTGTGCAGTAAGAAAGTGCGCACTAATGCAAAAGAATAATAAATTAGCAGAGCGTGGTATCTATCCACGGACCTCTGGGTTATGGGCCCAGCAGGCTTCCACTGCGCCACCTTGCTGCACTCTGGTTATGTGAGAAAATGTGCAGTTAGAAACTGCACACTAATGCTAAAGGATATAAAATTAGCAGAGTGTGGTTTACATCTATAGACCTCTGGATTATAGGCCCACCACGTTTCGACTGCGACACTCTGCGGCACTCTAATTACGTGAGAATTTGCAGTAAGAAACTGCGCACTAATGTAAAAAACTATAAAATTAGCAGAGCGTGGTTTCGATCCACTGACCTCTGGGTTATGGGCCCAGCACCCTTCCACTGCGCCACTCTGGTGCACTCTAGTTACGTGAGAAAATGTGCAGTGAGAAACTGCGCAGTAATGCAAAAATTCGTACAATTAGCAGAGCGTGGTTTAGATCTACGGACTTCAGGGTTATGGGCCCAGCACGCTTCCACTGCGCCACTCTGGTGCACTCTAGTTACGGGAGAAAATGTGCAGTAAGAAACTGCGCACTTATCCAAAAGAAATTAAAATTAGCAGAGCGTGGTTTCGATCCACGGACACCTGGGTTATGGCCCCAGCACGCTTCCACTGCACCACTCTACTGCATTCTAGTCAAGTGGGAAATTTGCAGTAAGAGAGTGCGCACTAATGCAAAAAAGAATATCAAATTAGCAGAGCGTGGTTTTGATCCACGGACCTCGGGGTTATGAGCCAAGCACGCTTCCACTGCGCCCCTCTGCTGCACTCTACTTACGTGAAAAAATGGGCAGTAAGAAAGTGCACACTAGTGCAAATGAAAATAAAGTTAGCAGGGCGTGGTTTCTATCCAAGAACTTCTAGGTTACGTGCCCAGCACGCTTCCACTGCGCCACTCTGCTGCACTATAGTTATGTGGGAAAGTGTGCAGTAAGAAAGTGCGCACTAATGCAAAAGAATATAAAATTAGCAGAGCGTGGTTCTGATCCATGGACCGCTGGGATATGGCCTCAGCAAATTCCAACTGCGCCACTCTACTGCACTGTAGTTACGTGGGAAAGTGGGCAGTAAGAATGTGCGCACTAATGCAAAAGAAAATGAAATTAGCAGAGCGTGGTTTTGATCCACGGACCTCTGGGTTATGGGCCCAGCACGCTTCCACTGCACCACTCTCCTTCATTCTATTTACGTGGGAAAATGTGCAGTAAGAAAGAGCGCAGTAATGTAGTGCGCAGTAAGTACGGTCAGCGTCGCCTCGCGCGTGTTTTATATGTCGCGCGAGAGCACAAAAATCGGCCGACAGAAAGCAAGGAGATCAAAAGCATACAGCGTCTTTCACCTACAATCGGGGCCAACTGTTTGTGTCGTTTCAACGACACGACGATAATTGCCCCTGTGACAGCTGGCAGACTGAAACTGGCGTCCACGCGCTTTTCGCACACTTGCTCCGCATGTGCCCGGTCCCCTGCCGTGTGCAAGCGGAGAGAGAAATGGCGGCCAGGCGCGAAAATGCAACACAAGCGCTAGCCGCATGGGCTTTGCATGAGTGGCTCTGATGCACACTCTGGTTGGATGACGTGACGACTGTTGAGGCTGGCAAACCTTTGGTGGAGCTTCAGTTTTCGGGGTCAGCAACCATGACTAACAGCAAACGACGCTGACAAGTTCTTGAATGTGTTGGTTCAAGCCACCGCGTTTATCATGAAATAGAGGCTGTTGTATTTTCACAACGCGTTTTTCGGCCGCAAGTGCTGCGTCGCAGTAGTCATCTGTGTTCGAGGCTAATTACGCACTCCCTTTTTGTTGTTGTCATCGTCGTTACCGCACACAAGTCGTATCGCTCGAGTTGCATTTGGCGTGACGGCGATCTTTTACAGCTAGCAGGATTGCGGACGTCAACACGCACAAACGCTTTGTATTACAATGAGGAAAAGGCCTACAGTGGCAGCGGCATTGCACGCTAAGATACCGCGATGCTATCTCCAAATAGCCGAAGGAATAGACTTGTCAGAATAGTTTATGTTTGGGCGCTGCTGTATATCGTTGTGCGTGGATTGCTGACGCACTCTTTACTTTGCTCCATACAAGTTCGCGTTTCCTCTGTAACATGTGACAATGAGCTCGAGAAGTGTTGAAGTGACTGAAGTTTCAGCTTAGAAGAAAATGTTTATTATGTGTGATATATTCATTAAATCTGGCAATAAGTGTATCTGCATATCAAATAGTCATGTAGAATATGAGAGACGCTATCGCTTGTTTTTAAAAACATGCAAATATGAGGCGTAATGTGTGTTTACATTTCAGACAAGACACCTTGTTGCTGTCGACAACACATGTCTACATTTTTGTTTGTGTACGTAAAAAATGACACCACAAACATCGCCTTTGTTTTAACTCATCTGAAGGTTTCACACTTTATTCGCTACAACCCATTCACTTCTACATTGCTGTTGCTCACCTCATCATCTTTTCCTATTGGCAATATGGGTCTTTACACACCCCAAACCAGCCTCGAAACTGCATGGACTAACCTTATGTCATAACCAGGTATTTATTTCAGAATATTAGGTTTCTCCACCCACTTGAATGTTCTGTGGATGATGTGGAGCAAGATTTTGGTGCTTCTGCTCACTTTTCTTCCGCTTGAGTAACTTTTAGCAGGAAATTGTCTGTTTGGCTATGTTCACAGAAGTCCAGTGAAAGGCATGTTGTAGTGAAATGTATTTTTGGACGCCAATGAAACCATTATTCTTGTTCACTGACGCATAATTGTGCTTACTTTAAGGTAGACCTTCTTTCTCATCACTCAATATCTCAGTCTCTTCTGGGGAGCCTGAGTTCCTCCATTTCACAATCTGTTAGTTGGCGCTGAGTGCCAAACGCAGTAAAACATGGGCAGCATCTCAGTTGAGCTGTGCACAACGTTTTTTTTAAGAAACAGTTGCAGCTAGCAATTATTTTGGGGCATAACTGTATCAGTATATTCAAATGATTTGTCGCTTCTGTAATTACTGAACTATAAGGTTATTGCAAAGAGACCTTCCTGAAAATGTGAATGTGCTGAAATGTCTAAAGCTTCAGAAAAGACAAAATCTGTTCAGTCTTCAGTGTGCAGAGAGAACATTTCTGTTTGCTTCAACTCTGGCTGCATAATTAGGAACAGCCCCAACGTAGTGTAATACGCTGTGCAAGACCATTCTATTGGCACAAGGCATGGCCTTGGCCTTAATTAGCTGTCCTGTGATACAATTTGTGATGTCTTCTTTTTTGGCTGCCAAGTTAACCAGTATTGACTACTTTGTAAAATCTGCCATATTATTCTGAATTCTGACTGGAGTAAAGTGCTTGAACTTTAGCATTTTATTTTCGCTTACGCATTTCCTGCTATTCTTGATGTGCATGTAATGTGTGCCTTCACATTATGCGTACAGATGGTCATGGCACAGATTGACGACACTGAAGTGAGAACCAGAATGTGTGTGGGCTGCCAGAAGAATGTAGGCAGATTTTTTTTTGTGGGCGGGGAATTGAAAGAGGGGCACCACTATGATCTTACGTGGGGCCCGGTCTGTGGAGGTGATCAAGCGTCATTTTGCACTCTGTATACTACGGGGAAAAATAATCGAAAAACGAAGGAGGGTCTGAGCCCGGTGCGTCAACCCCTGGTTTTGCCACTGGATTGAATGATTGATTCATTGATTGATTGATGCATATGTGGGCTTTAACGTCCTAAAACCACCATATGATTATGAGAGACGCTGTAGTTGAGGGCTCCAAAATTTTCGACAACCTGGGGTTCTTTAACGTGCAACCGAATCTGATCACATGAGCCTACAACATTTTCGCCTCCATCGGAAATGCAGCCGCCGCAGCCGCGATTTGATCCCGCGACCAGTGGGTCAGCAGCCGAGTACCTTGGCCACTAGACCAACGCAGCGGGGCACTTTGCCACTGGTCTGCATCAACGTTGTATGCCTTGTCCTACTAAGCATAAGATGTGTATGCCTAGCCTCTTTCCACTGACTACAGGGTGAACATGATGTGACATGTGGAGTTGAGATGGGACAGTAGCATGCTAATGTTTTTGTTGTATCATCCCAAAATCAAATATCAGTCATGCTGTACTATCCCATCAAGCCGTTGCTTTCTGTCACTTGTGGTATCAATGTAAATGCAGTGGGTAGATCACTAATTGTTTTCTGCTGATAATATGAAGTGAGTGTCTTTCATAATGCTCCCGTAATACTGAAACATCATCAGCAAGTTGCAAGCCCTTCTTGAGTCAGTCTGATGAGACATTTTGTCTATCTATGCCAGTCTGTTGCCATAGAGCAGAACAGGAATGGCTCAACATACTCACGAACACCCCAAGAAAATGATTACTTGAAGTGTTATTACTTTTGTGAAATGTGAAATACTCTATCTGTAGGTGTTTTGCTAGAAATGTTTGCTTCAGCAAAACCACGTTATTGAGAGAAAAAGTCTGTTTTTATTTGTAGTAAATTTATATCTTGCTCATGGTTTTCTCTTGTCTTGAACCAGACTATCACAGCATCCTTATACAAATTCAATATCGATTCCAATTATTGCTTTTTACAGTCACCACTGTCAGAACAAATAACAGTAGATGAAAATCCACCTGTGGTATTTCTTCTTCTCACAGTGGCGATGCATAGTGCGAAATTTCATTCATATATTCATTCAGTATAAACTTTACAAGTGCGGAGGCGGCACCAAAACCTGCAAAACAAGGTCCTGGTGGCTGATCATCTGCCACTAAAATTTATTTAAAAAGATGTATAGCACAGTGATAAAGTGTCAAAAGATCAGCACTTGCTAAAGAGTATACAAAATGAAATCACATGCACAGCAGCCCAGTATCCTACTTTATTATAAATAAAGCAAGATAATAAACTGATTAAACTTCAAAATGGGTCAAGCGGTGTCATAGAAAAAGGTTTACCTTCTAGCACACCTGCATTCCTTCTAGCAAGCTGCTTGAATAAAGAATGAGATGAAAGGTTGCAACAAATGACGCAGGATAAAACATTGAGCCACATGCGCTATCGTACAAGTGTAAACTGCTGCAAGATATGGGCAATCAATTATTATTTTGTCTGATCAACGTTTGCATCCTGTAATGAAAGACGATAATTGTTGCATTACACAAGGTAGTTTATTAGCAGCTTGCACAGGATATAGCATGGGGTACGCAAGAAAACATGTCACGTTGTTTTTGTGTTGTTATACATACTCACAGTTCTTGGACACCCTTTAAAACAGTCCAGAATACATTGCATTCAAATTTGGTACTGTGAGCCTATTCTACATTAACCTATTCATATACACAAGTATAATGAAAACAGCCCCACCAGCACTACAAAAATAATTTAAGACTCTGTGTTGTCATAAAGTCACAGCAGCCAAGCCATTGTGCTGAAGGTCAATTGATCGTGCATTTGCATACTCAATGCAAATCGAAATACCACAAGTAATGCTTCATTCCTTCCCATATTGCCTATGCTACAGACCACGAACAAGCTAAAGGATATGTTTGACACACCTAAAAAAGAATTCAGTTTGAATGTGTGAGATCATGTACACCCACACTTTCATTTACATAGTGATTCTACGGCTTCCACCTCACTCCTGATTTCCTCATAATAAAATCTCAGCAATTTCTAAACACGGGCTTTCAAGCACTAAGCCTGATAAATCATGGGAATTGTAACTTATTGCACTGAAAGCAACCTTAAGTGGGTCATCGAAGGTGGCACTGTGCACGTCATGCTTATACTAGTCGGCATGCATGTTGTAAGATGCCTTCTTTGCAATATATTTGCCCATTCAATATTTGTAGTAACACCATGGTATCGCGTCAAACCCCAATATAGAAACTGTACACAAAGAGTAATTTTCAGTAAGAATCAATCCAAATCAGTTTTCTCAAAACTCGCCTGAACCCAAGTCAAAAATATATGTTGCCAATTTAGAGCAAAACATTCATTTGTAGGACATCATACCGAACCAGCAGTACCACAACTGAACACATAACTGAAATTATGTTTATTGAAGTGCGTCTGTAACCACATTGGCAATTACTATACCAGTTATTGGTTCGAAACAATGAAAGTGGTTCAATGCAAGTGTAAACAAGATACGTTGCCACTTACATGTTGAGTTCCACTTTAACAATGCTAGTGCTGTGACGTTTTTGAATAGAAAACTGGCTTCCTGAAAGTTACAGAGGAGATTCATAATGGCAAACAGTTGCCTGCCAATCAGTAAGTACACCTCTAGGGGCAGTGCCGGCAGTGAGGGGGGGGGGGAGGTTGTGGGGGGCTGGAGCCCCCTGAAAATTTCCATCTGCTCCCCCCCCCCTGCCACCACAAATGCAAACATGGTCCAATGCAGCACAGAAATTCTCAGCGTCCCTGCCCCCTGAAGAAACTCATGTATCATGGGTGACCCCCCATAGAAAAGAAATCCTTGCGCCACCCCTGTATGCCTTTGTTTTCTGCTACCTGTCACTTTGCTGTCGCATTGGTATAGCGACCGCCCCGGAATGGCATTGGTATCTGGATCGACACCTGAATCAGGACAAGTTTTTTCGGCAAACAAGCTTTTCTTTTTGACCAATCCATACATAACTGAATGCAGGAACAGCACATTCTAAAAGACGGAAAAGAGCTCTTTTCTGTCATTGCTTTTTTGCTTTCGTAGTTACGAAGTAACTACATTTAGGTTGCGCTGTTACTGCATTTAGTTATGTCCTACCAACTTGCCCAAGTTTTTACACAATCCGTACAGATTTCCTTTTGGCCTCATGCTACTGACGAGTGATTGTCTAGTTTCTCTTTCTGAACCCTTTTGCTCCGTTGCAGGTTTCCACACAACGTATTTGCATTGCTTTGTTGTCTCATGTTACACTAAGCAATTTATTATTTCACAAGCATTAACAAGCTTGTGTTTCTTCAGAATCATGCATTAAGCCGTACCCTCCAAAGGGACCCTTTGTTTCCAATGATGCATGCTGCTTTTTTAATGTTTTTCTGTAAAAGTGACAAAATCCTAGCATTTATATCTAAAGAATTTCAGGCACCACACGTGACATATTTAACAGCTAGTATTCATTGGCCCAGAATAAAGAATCAATTGTGCTTGCTTGCGGTGTGGATATTATTTTGATGATAAGAATATACGCGTGTTTCATGGTTCCTGAGGAGTAAAAAAAACAGGCACACTGATGCGAAACGATTTGCTTTTGTGCGCAACCAACACAAGTAGTGTTCACCAACAATTTACGCAAAGTGAAATCTTACATTGCCTTTCTACATTAGGACAAAACTGTTCACTTTCTTATGGGTACTTGCATGTTAGTCATGTTATCTGCTGAAGTCACTGCAGTGCTCAGATGTAGTGTTACAGCCCATTTGGTTACTGTAACTCATAATGATTCCTTGAAAAAGCTGTGGTGGTAGTTACGTATGCTTTGGTACTACATTATGTCAGCTGCATTTTCACTGGAAGTAGAAAAGCACCATGCTATGCGAAATAAATATTGTAAGAGAAAGAGAGAGAGATTCACTTTGTTTAAACTTATTCTGAGGAGGCTGAGGAAGGGCCATTACGACCAATATTTCAACCTGGAGGCTCCGCCCAGGATGGCGCTGGCAGCCGAAGGTTTGTCGCGATGTTCCGGGCCCTCTGGACGGCCTGTAGTTGCTGCTTGTATTCGTTGCTTTTGAGGGCTTCCTGCCAAGCCTCTTGGTAATCCAGTTGTGCTGCGCTGTGGGTAGTGCCCAGTCAAAGCATGTGTTCGAAATTGCAGTAGGGATGGTTGCAAAGGAAGCATGTTGATGGTGGGTCGGGGTCGACTCTGTGCAAGGTGGATGGTGTTATGTACGTACGTGATTGCAATCATTAATTAGAGTTAGAGCTTGTGCTTTGTTAGGTTTTGGGTGCGGTGCTGTGAAGACATGTCTTTGTCCCCGGTTATGTGAAGTGATCTTGTGGTATGTGAGTGCTTTGTCCTGGCTGCAGAGATTCTCGTACCGCTCGCTCGTCGAAAGGTCGTTGTCCACGGCGCGGCGTGGGAGCTCACGTGCCAGGTGGTGAAACTCTTCGTTGGGATTACAGTGGTCTAGTCCCGGTAACCGTCCCATGTGTGCTGGGAACCAGGATACGTAAATTTGAGCATTCTCTTCTTTAACCAGGGTTTCTTTGCTCTCGTACTCTCTTATTGCGTTGACGGTGAGTTTTCGAGTGCTTCTAGCTACTAGGACTGCCGCGAACGTTCGTGCCGCCGTCTTAGAGTCTCTGTATATTGTGGAGTAGGGGTGGCAGCGCTGCAAGGCTAGCGCGATCGCCATTTCTTCTGCTTCGTTGACATGGCTTGTTTGGACGGTTGCCGCGTTTATGAGGTTCTTGATTGATATGTGGGGTTTAACGTCCCAAAACCACTATATGATTATGAGAGACGCCGTAGTGGAGGGCTCCGGAAATTTAGACCACCTGGGGTTCTTTAACGTGCACCCAAATCTGAGCACACGGGCCTACAACATTTCCGCCTCCATCGGAAATGCAGCCGCCGCAGCCGGGATTCGAACCCGCGCCATGCGGGTCAGCAGCCGAGTACCTTAGCCACGTTAATGAGGTTCTCGTCTATATCACCGACCGCTATGACAAACACCTCCCTGCCGTAGTAGCGGGCGGCATCTACGAATAGTGCGTGCGTGTTGTGTTTTTTGCCTTGTTTATGAACGTTCTGCTCTGTCCTTTCTTCGCTCTTTGTTTAACGTTGGGTGAATGTTGCGGGGGATTGGCTAAACCCTAACGTGTTTCCTCACGTTATTACCAAATTCTGTTCCTTTCTCCGGTGGAAAATTTGGCAAATGCCTTCGTCTCGTAGGGTGAAATAGCCTGCCTGCGTCAATGACAAGCGTGTGATCTGTGGCACTCTCTGAACCTCAAAAATTTCTTCCGCTGGGTTGTGCAGACCGAATTGCTCGAGTTTCTCGTTGTTCGTGCTATTAGGCAAGCCGAGTGCCGTTTTACGGGCGATGCTCCTTATAGCGGCACCTGTTCGTCCCTCGTAGCCGTTGTAGTAGTGTGTAACAACTATAACATTTTGACCTCCAAGGTGGTGTCGGTGAGAGATTTCTTCTGTGCGTTGTTGAACAATACAAGATAGTGCTCAATGCACATGCTAATGGCGGCTAAGGGGGAATGAGAGACAGGAGAATTCGGCTTTTAGTTAACGCGCACGCTGCGAATTTTTTATCGTTCAACAAAGCACAGAAGACAAGAGAGGGTCGCTACGTTATACTGCTGGGCATAAGCTCCTAGGTTTTAGAAAGGTTAAGCGAGCGTTGGGCCGCAGTGCCATGAATACAGTGAACTAGTGTATACCATGAACTCGTGGTGGTTAAAGGTGGGAAGTAGACACGAAGTGCAAGCCGTAAGAAATTGTGCGTGTGCCTCCTCTCGTTTAGTCCTGGGAATGTCCGCTGAATCTTGGTGCTTCCATATGAGGAATATATGATGAAAAGATGTGAGATGGCGGTACTTGGAGTGTTCAATAGGTGGACGAACGGACACACAGACAGATCTATGGATGCACGCATGGGTGGCTGCATGGACGGACACACGCATGGAGGGACGCAGGAGCGGATGCATGGACGAAAGCAAGGACGGACGCACAGATGAACGTGCGGACGCACAACTAGACGCACGCACGGTGGGTGGATGGACGCACGGGCGGCCACACAGACACACGCATAGATGTACGGAAGCAAGAACGAATGGACGGACGGATGCTTCGCCCCACTATGCATCATTCACTCCGGGGATATGCTGCCATTTTTTCAGTCCCTTGTGGAGCATTAAGTCAACCTTCTTGATTTCAGCCTTCGTAAGCTTCAGAAACGGGAACGGGTATGCTACGTGACTTACGAGAAAGGCGTGATACGCCTTCATAATGTTGTCTTCTATGAGGCCTTCTCTCTTGTTAGCGATTCTAGCAATGCCTCTTGCAAAAATTTTCGTGCATTTTTCAAGGCACTTGAGTGCTTCCTTGTTGTGGCCCTCCTTGGCACTTAACGTTAGCTCTAGTACCTTGACCGTATATACTTGCGCTATCATTTGGTTGTTCTTAGCTTTGAGCAATATTTGCGGCTCCTTTTAGTCCGAATTTCGTCGAGGGAAAGAGCGTTAGAGTAAATTTAGTGGGGGAAAGTGCGAGTTCAGTTGGCTTAAGAAATTTTTCAGTTATTGTCAGTACTTGTTGAAGGATTCCTTCTAAAGCACCATATGAGTGGCCACATGGGGCCCATATGGCAAGATCATCCGCGTATATGGCATGATGCGCGTACGGTATTTGAGCGAGCTTTTCCGACAACCTGGGCATCGCCACATTAAATATCAATGACGAGAGCACTGACCCTTGTGGGGTGCCGATATTTCCGAGTCGTTCGGGTTCACCGCATTGCTCTCGTTGGCGTATGGTGGCAATTTGGTTCGCCAGAAAGGCTCTAATATAGTTGTAGAATTTCTCGCCTAAGATCATGTGCGAAATTTCAACCAGTATATGTTCATGTTTTGTGGTGTCAAATGCCTTGGCAAGGTCCAGGGCTAATAAGACTTTAGGCGTGTGGAGGAGACCGTAACATATGTGTTCTCTTAACATGAACATGGCATCTTGTGTGGACAGTGCCCTGTCGAAGCCAATAATGTTGTGTCGAAAAAGCCGATTGCTTTTAATGTTGTCCGTGCTACGGTTGAGTATAGCATGCTCAGCTACTTTTCCAACGCAACATGTGAGTGATATGGGCCTTAAGTAATCGATGCTCAGCGGTTTTCCAGGTTTCCGGATGAGCGAAACCTTGGCACTACGCCATTCTTGCTACACGATATCTGTTTTCCAGGCCCCATTTGTCTGCTTAGTAATGATTACAATTTCTTTAGATTCTTTAGAGACAAAATTCCGTAGCAGTTTATTGTTGACGCCATCTGGCCCTGACGCCAATCTGCCATTGAGTTGCTGTAGAGCGTACCATATTTCAGCTTTTTTGAATGATTCGTCTAGCTTTTATTGTGGTCAACCTCCATATGAGAGATTTTTGTTTTGCCAGGCTACTGCTTTGCTTTCCAGTGGGAGATAGTTTTGGCCTAGCGTTTTGAGGAGAGCTTGGGATCCACCACTCCTTGGGCGTTCTTGTGCACCAATCGTTCAATTTGCAGCTGGATGCCCCCTCTGTTCGGCTTGTCCCTGTCTGCCATAAGGCGTTTGAGCAGCCCCCATTTGCTTCCCTTCCGCATTTTGCCATCTGCTTCGTCACATGTGTTGTTCTACTGCTCGGCGCAGAGCGTTTTGGCGTGAGGTATGATTTCGCGGCCAAGTTCTGCGATTTTTGTGCGTAAGTGTCTGTTGAGCTTGTTTTTACGCCACGCTTCCTTTAGGACATCCTTTTTCTGCAACAAACTGGTCAGGTGAGAGTCCATGCCTGTATGCATTCACCAGTCTCGACTTCCTTCGTGGCCTCATTAGCTGCCATTTTTCATTCATTTAACAGGGCTTCATATACTAGTTCTATACTGCCCTTCTGCTTCCGTATTTTATGAAACTGGTCCCAGTCTGTGATTTTAAATTTTCTAGGCGCTTTCGCCTCGTTGGAATGAAAAAACTTTATTTCAGTCCTGCAGGACGCGCTTAGCGCGTAGCGAACGTCTCCCACGTAGGGACCGACAGGGAGTACCTGGCGGCCGCTTCGTGGGCCTGCTGTACGGGCCATTGCTGTTCGCCTCGTTCTCAACGATAATTTCCTGGATGCAGTGGTCGCTAACTAGGTCCTTGGTGAGGTTATCCCAGGTAGCTCTGACGTTCTTGGCTAAGGATAAGTCAGGCATTGTGTCCCGCTGTACCGAATTACCTCGTCTTGAAGGGAGAGCAAGGTTGCTTATCAGCAACACGTCCAGCGCATTCGCGCTTTCAACTAACTTGGTGCCTTTGCCTTCGATTTTTAAGTATCTCCAATCGGTGTTCCTAGCGTTCAAATCACCAGCTGCTATGAGTGGATTGTCACCCGCCATTTTTACAGCCGCTGTAAGCAGTCTGTTGAAATCTCTTTTCTTATCTGATGGAGGACTGTAAACATTGAGCACAAGTATGCTTCTTTTAACAGCCCTGTGAGGGAAGATTCGCAACAGGACCATTTTCAGGCCTTTTTTGTATACTGGGGCGTCCCTTTCTGTGAACATTATGTTCTTCCGGATGAAGATAGCCACTTTTTGCATCTTGTTCTGCTCGAGATGCAGGGTCGGCCTGGCTACCAGTACCCCTGTATGCCAATCCTTTTAGAAGTTTTGCTTTCTCCACATTCCTGTAGCAATATCATCTGCGGTTTTTTTACAGGCTAGCAATAGTTGTGTTAGCGGTGCTTTGCGTTTCGGAAGTGAGCTACACTTCCACTGCCTGATCTTATTCTCCTTACGGTATGCGGCCATTTGGCTTGGTAGCTTGTGTGCGTCGCGGCTCGTTACCTCCGCGAGATTGCGTGCTTTGACTGGTCGGACTTAAGCTCTAGAAGTTACGCTCGGCACGCTTGCCGTAGTCGTTAGTTTTTCCGCGCTTAGGTTCTGAGGAGTAGCCGCCACAGGTGGGTTGTTTATCATTTTCTCCAGGCTCATGAACCTCTGGTCAGCTTCGTCCGTGTAAGTCTTCAAGATTTCCATAAACTTGGCAAACGTGTTCGCCAACGTATCAATTTTGTCGATGAGTTTAGTTGTCGTGCACTCGGCATTTGTCAGTGGGGCTTCTTTATCGCTCGAGACCATCTCGGTCTCCTCCGTCGTGTCGCTGTCACTGTCTATGGCTTTGCGTTTGTGTGTGTTGTGGATCATTTGTTGTAAGCGTGTTGTCGGTGGTGCCGGTGAGCTCGACAGGTTAATTCCGTGGCCGCTCCCTATTCTAGCTATTGAGGCCCGGAGCTCTTCAAGCTCCTTCTTGAGGGCCCTGCTTTCTTGTTCAAGAGCTAGAGTATGAGAATCAGGAGCATGCTCTGGCGGTGCCTTACCTTTGGGCTGGCTACTTGTGCTTCGTGATGCACCTTCAACCCTGCAGGCCCAGGAGCCATTGTTCGACTGCTGCTGCTGCTGCTGCGGGGCTGCAGGTCTCGTTCTCGATCGGGATCTGCAGCACACCCGAGATAACAGGCGGTTATCTATACCTAAAGGGTTGAGGGGTGCTCTCCGGAACGACAACGCCCTCGTGATCGAAAACACCTTCTGGATCGGGATCTCCTCCTGTACGGAGAACGGTGATGGACGCTCGAGGCATTCTCGCGTCCCGGCACCTGGTTGTAGCAGAGTTCCTTGAACGTGACAGATTTAGGTGCGTGTTGATGTTGTTGTGCTTGCCACTCTTTCTTTTTGCGTCTTCTTCTCCTTCTCACTATGTATGGAATGTGGAAGGATCTTTTGTATTCGCGATCTCTGGTGGGGTGATTGCCATCGCAAAGCTTGCATTTCGGCTCGCAGTGATGCACGCCGTCTTCTTGTAGCGTTTCACCGCAGTTGAGACATTTTTTTCTCGTTGCGTTTGTGTGCCGGCAAACATCGGCGCGATGGCCGACTCCTCTGCGCGTTCTGCAAACATCGACTTGTCGCTTGTAGAGCGAGCAGGGAACCATGGCGGTTCCGCACATCACTGTGCCCGGAACGGGCAACCCGGCAGTGGGATTTCGATCGTGCATATTCAGGCGTTTGAGCGTTGCGTCGTCAAGGGAGAGGTCAACATTCTTGATGACGCCCTTGCATGTATTATCGGGTGCGGCCACGCATGCGGCAACTTCGAACGAGCCCTGGTTTGTGTGTATTTTCTGCATGTTCACATATGATGCAGCATTACTTTGGTGTGGCGTAAAATAACAATGATGTTTTGCATATTTTTGGGACAAATTGTGTACTCCCGTGCTTGTTCATTGGTGATCTGGCCGGCGATAATGACGGCTCTCGCCAGCAAAACGAGGTTGACTCTGGCTATATCCAATCCTCTTCTTGGTCTCATAATTACCCTTTTTGACTTAACCCATAATGACTCTTTTTAAAGCCCTTGGGGTGCTTCGGCTGGTTGTTGTGCTCGACCGTCCAAGCAGCCAGGTCCTCGTTCGGCGGAGTCATCTGTCTTCGGCATCCTATGGCGGTGGCACAGCCTGGTCCGTCGAAGATCTCCGCGTTTACTTCCATTCACTCCACGGTTCTGGTGGATGGCATTATCGGTGCCTGGTTGTCACCTGCAACGTACGAAGAATTATAGAGTAGCTGGCGCGTCTGGCCAAGCCCTTGGCTACGTCTAGCGGCCGTACTCCTCGCCAACCCTAAGTGTGGTTAAGTTAGCGGGGACGCTCGCCGCGTTGCAACTTTAAAGTCCAAAAAGATGTCTAACAGTTCACTCACCGTCAAAAATGGCGTCTCCACTGAAACCGCACAGCTTGCTTGTTCGCATAAGCACAAGGCCAAGAGAGCTTGGAGCAAAGAAACGACCGAAAACATTAGGAAAAAGGGGAGCCTATGTTTTCACGTCCGCGCTCCTCGACGCCACCTAGCGATCTGAAATATTATAAGGTATGCCAGTAATTGCCGTCTGTTTTCGTTCTTAATTTGTATGTTTCCAAGCACTTGTTTGCTAGTGACAACCTTGCTCATTCTTTATACTTATGCCTCACGATTATGCATGGAAGATGTTCCCACGTGAAACTCAGCTTGTAAAATATTCTTGCAAGACTTCTTCAACTCAGTGTGCACTCAAGAAACAGTGCATCATGAATGCGCCCACTTGTTTGAAACAAACTGAGTGTGGACTTTGTTTCGTACAAGCACATGCATCGATGATGAAATGTACTTTTTTCTTTGTATTAACTTCAGTGTGACTTACGTAATGCTGCCGCCATGTCACAAGTGGTGTACGCTGCTGTTACCAGCAGAAAATAGACTTTCTTGTTGTATTGCTTTCCAATCAAATTCTGTGGTCAATATTTTAAGCACTCTTAATCATCTCTCTCAAAGAATTTCACTCAGAGAATGCCCAAAACAATTGTAATGAAATTTGGTTGACTATCATTTCTAGAACGCGCCTGTCTAAATTAAGCATTCGTTTAGACTGGCACAATGTAATGACGTGAGCATGCCTTCACCAGACAATGAGGATGGTATATGCCTACAGGGTATCCCTTCCGAGGCATTTGCATGTAAATGCAAATGCCCCTGGAGAAACAGGATGCATTCTGCCAATGCAAGGGGACAACAGGACAGCTAGGTTGTCTTGAAGTTAGAATCTTTAGACATGCAGTGTCACATCTATGACATCTTCAGTTAACTGACAGTTTCCAAGACCTGGTTGACTAGAGATGTGTCTCGTTGATGTGGTAGGGAATGAAGTATCTGGTGACGACTTTAACAAGCAGGCCAGTGGTGCATCAGTCAGACTAAAAGTCTGTCCACTGTGTGTAGGGAACTTTGCTGTCACGACAAAGAAACGCTTGTAGTTAATGAGCAGGCAAACTGACAGCCTTCCTTAGTGTTATAAGAGGCTACAGACAGTGCTATGCACTCTGATCAGTCAAGGCTGCTTGCCAGGAATATTTAAAGTCTACAGTCAATCCCTAGTTGAAGGTTATCGCACGAGCCACAACCAAGAACTACAGCAGTTCCATGTCCCAGAATACACTTTCGAGAAGAGGGTGGTATCACTCAAGCTTCACACACTTTTTGCTGTTCCTTAAGAAGCGATCACTCCCGCCTCGAGAAGCAGTTTAAATGAAGCAGTGCCTAGCACCAGCTGTAACATATATCCAAGTAATTCTGTAAAGGGCTGCGGAGGTAAAAGCCCACAAAAAATACACTTTGATTGCGACGAAGTAGGAGCTCAAAACTGAGAGAAATTAAAGGCGTACACTTCGCCTTATGGGTGATTGTTGTAGCATGCAACAGGACACGAGGAAGAGAAGAATGCACAATCTTGCTTTGCACTGTTCATGCCACTAGGCCCCTGGGATGTTAGGCAAGTCAGTGGTCGCACGATAAATTTCGTATCTCGTCCAACTGTCAAAGTATGTTCATAGGCACACTTAATGAATACAGAAGATCCTGTTTAATGAAATAAGGTGAGCCCCTGCAGTTATTCTGGCCAGTATCTGGGCCAGGTGTCGAGCCAGTGTGAGCTCATTCCGGTACAGCCAAGTTACAACCCTGCCATATTGTGCGCAAGACTGATACCCAGACCCAGTGCCCCAAGCTCGACAATTGCAAGACTTTGCCTCAACCTCAATCTATGTGTATTATTGTTGCTGAAGCTTGTACTTTGCGGCCGCAATTGCAATTGGCCCCCTGAGAGAGTTTACGACGGCCAATATTCTACAATGTGCACAAATTTTTCATCTTTCACAGCATGCTTTACGTGTTCATAAAGAAATGAAGAATGGTAAGCGAATGTGGATGCAGTGAAATGTGTGCTACTAATGTTATCACACTGCACTCGAGTATTCTCAATGTTCTTGACAGCAAGGCTATGAATAGCTTGCACTGCTGGCCCTAAAATAGCCATGTTGCAGTACCAATACAGCGGGATGCGAACTCTGATGTTACGTCAGGGCTATCAGTACATTACGTACTGGTTCATTTGTTATTCATGCACAAATACACAACAACATTCCAGGGACGTCGTCTCATCAAAACAGGTTGATCTCTACTCGATAAAACTGACTCGAAGTCACCTAAGTCGCGATGTTGGAATCATGCCTCACATCTTTTAATCATGTCTTACATTCTTGGTGCAGGCTACCAATTTACAAAAAAACGTCGATACGTTTCTTAAAGAAAAGCGCACAATAAATGCGGGATTTCAGAATATTTATGATCCAAATTGGTTTATTTATTTTCACGATTGCGAGCGTAGCAGCCAGGAAGTCATTGCTCTGTCGTGGTAGTCTAGTGGCTGAAGTACTCGGCTGCTGACCCAAATGTCACGGGATTGAATCCGAGCTGTGGCAGCTGGATTTTCGGTGGTCAAACCGCAGGTGGTCAAAATTTCCAGATATCTCAACTACGGCGTCTCTCATAATCATATTGTAGTTTTAGAATCTTAAACCACACATATCAGTCAGCCGGGAAATCGTATTAGGTGGGCATGTACCAGTGAGCTTCTACTGTATAGGTTCACACATTTCCATGAGCCTATATATTCAATGGAAATTTATGGTCATCAACTGTCTCTAGATCTAAATTTTGAAATAAGAGACAGTTTGCATCTAGACTGAGTTCAAATGGCAACTGACGCACTAGGCAAAGTGACTGTCGTCAGTTCGACTATGAGAGTAGTAAGTATGGCTGTACTGTGACTCTGCGAACAGATACCTAATCAACACAAAGCTCCTATAGTGGTTATGCACCACAGAAATCGGGCGAATATTGCCACTCACTACTGGTGCATAAAAAACTAGACAGAAAAATGTGAATGAAAAAAATAATTAGCAAAGACATTAATGCATACATAAATACACAACCTGCATGATGCACTTCTCGGCCACATAAACTGAGGTGGAACTGCTATTAGAAAGCATAGGCTAAAACGTTAAAAAACCTCATAAATATATAAATATATAAAGTAAGCAAACAAAATCTTTGTGTGACACAGCTTGGCTGGTCACCCACCTTCACAGAGTAGAATAGCTCCAGCTTTTTCCAGAAATCTTTGCAACACCTCCGCCGCAAAAACATGCAAATTAGCTAGATTTAATCATTATAGCTCGCTTGGAAGATTCTGCTGATTTCCTTTACCCAAAAAGTCTCAACTGCCAAGGACAGGTGATCAGAGCACAGGATTTCCGACAAGTTCCTTTGGCTACTTTGTACCAATTGCAAAATATCTACTACCAACCGGCACTGGGGAATATTATCGTATTCATGTAATTCATTGATGAAATATTTTAGTTAATTGAGAGACGGCGTCCTTCTTTGATGACAAGGCGTACGTTTTTCAGTTTCTGCGCACTATTGGGAAGGAACAGACATCAAACACCGAGCTTACGATAATAAGCATTTTTGTTGTTTAAAGTTCTCTAGATCTGACATGTGCTTGAAATATTTTGCTACACACAATACTTTTGATGACAGAGGCATGTTTAACTATTACTACTACTAATAACAATATTTTCCGTCAAACCTTACTCAGCATTGTATGAGCTAAACGTTACTCAATATTGTATTATGTTCACGGTCGTTGCACAGCTACTAATGTATATTCAGGAGTTTTTTTACATTTTTATTTTTATGTTTGTTGCATTGTTTATTCTCATGCTGTATTTCCTATGCTGTACATTCTGTTGTATATTATGTATTTTCTATGCTGTATATTTGCATGCTGTATTTTCTTTTTCCTTGTAAACTTATTTCCACTCCTCTCTATGATGCCGTATGGCCCTGAGGGTAAATAAAATCAAATGAAATGAACAAGACAGGCATGGGTTCTTCGCCAGGATATTGAAATATTGTTTAGCTATTCTTCAAATGCTTGATGCAAGCAGACAACCATCACATATTATATCGGTTGTCATGGTGTGCAAGTAATGTAGCATGACTGAATGCGATCTTGAGAAAAGTATTAATGCTGTATTAGCAGATACTGTCGAACATCTGACAATTTATTGCAACACTTACACTTGCTCTAAGCTTTGTCTACAATAATTTATTTCACGCATTCATTACAATAGATCATAATGCGTACCTTAAATCAAGAAGGGGGGGGGGGGGTTCATGCACAAAAATGTCTTGTATGCGAGCTCCTCTTCAGGGCACATTCACGCAACTACGCCAATCGGGAACTGAGCTGCACACTCCTAAATATTTCACGGTATACATTTCATGAACACACTTCACAACACTGGACAGGACCGCTCAAATGTGACACGGTTCACAGAACTTCATCACAGCGCTACACATAACAGCACTCGTAAGGCGTTGCGCACTACGAATGACAACAATGATCGGCAATAAAACTCGCCCTTCCTTATCGTAACAGAAGCTAACGCTCACAAGCGTTCAAAATTTCTATATGCTGCGACGAATGGCACACACACAACACACCCGACTCGCACTGAACGCATATCCTGCTGTTGCGACTCCGGGCCCCGTGGGTCTCAGTTTGGTAGCGGGCCCACGTCCTAGGACCCATCGTCGAACAAGTCAGATGAGGCGCTCGTAATAACGACAACAATTTGTTTACATGGTTAGTAACTGAGAATTCGAAAGAAGGTGATCAAGTGATCAAGTAGGAGTCAAAAACTGTACATAAGAACTGATGAACTGTAGAACTTAAAATACACAAAAGCCTTCTGCTTATATAGCGCCTTGTTGCCATCCCTGGGCGCTTGCCCGTGGCTTCCGCCAATAGGGCGCTCCGGAGTTAAGGTGCTCCACCCAGGAAGGCGAGGAAAGACACCACACAATGCAAGCACAATGCGCAGTTTCTTACTGCACATTTTCTCAAGTAACTAGATTGCAGCAGAGTGGCATAGTGGAAGCGTGCTGGGTCCTTAACCTAGAGGTCCGTGGATCGAAACCACGCTCTGCTAATTTTATATCCTTTTGCAAAAGTGCGCCCTTTCTTACTGCACATTTTCCCACGTAACTCTAATGCAGCAGAAGACCGCAGTGGAAGCGTGCTGGGCCCATAACCCAGAGATTCGTGGATCAAAAGCACACTCCTATAAATTTATTTTCTTTTGCAGTAGTGCGGACTTTCTTACTGCACGTTTTCCCACGTAACTAGAGTGCAGCAGAGTGGCGCAGTGGAAGCATGCGTGGCCCATAACCCAGAGGTCCGCTGATTGAAACCACGCTCTGCTAATTTTATATCCTTTGTATTAGTGCGCAGTTTCTTACTGCACATTTCCCCACATAAATTGTGTGCTGCAGAGTGGCGCAGTGGAAGCGCGCTGGGCCCACAATCAGGAGGTCCATAGATCGAAACCACGCTCTGCAAATTTTATATTCTTTTGCATGAGTGTGCACCTTCTTACTGCACATTTTTCCACGAAACAGCAGAATGGCGCAGTGGAAGCGTGCTGGGCCCATAACCCAGAGGTCCGTTGATATAAACAACGCTCTGCTAATTTTATATACTTTTGCATTTGTGCGCAGTTTCCGTCTGCACAATTTTCTACGTAACTAGAGTGCAGCAGAGTGGCGCAGTGAGAGCGTGCTGGGCCCATAACCAAGAACTCCATGGATCAAAACCACCATCTGCTAATTTTATTTTCTTTTGCATTAGTGCGCACTTTCTTACTGCCCCATTTCCCACGTGACTAGAGTGCAGCAGAGTGGCGTGGTGGAAGCGTGCTGGGTCATAACCCAGAGGTTCGTGGATCGAAACCACGCCCTGCTAACTTTATTTTCATTTGCAATAGTGTGCACTTTCTTACTGCACATTTTTACACGTAACTAGAGTGCAGCAGAGGGGCGCAGTGGAAGCGTGCTTGGCCCATAACCCAGAGGTCCGTGGATCGAAACCACGCTCTGCTAATTTGATATTCTTTTGCATTAGTGCGCACTTTCTTACTGCACATTTTCCCACATAACTATAGTGCAGCAGAGTGGCGCAGTGGAAGCGTGCTGGGCCCATAACCCAGAGGTCCGTGGATCGAAACCACGCTCTGCTAATTTTATTTTCTTTTGCATTAGTGCGTACTTTCTCACTGCACATTTTCCCACGTAACTAGAGTGCAGCAGAGTGGCGTGGTGGAAGCGTGCTGGGCCCATAACCCAGAGGTCCGTGGATCGAAACCACGCTTTGCTAATTTTATTTTCTTTTGCATTAGTGCGAACTTTCTTACTGCACATTTTTCCACGTAACTAGAGTGCAGCAGAGTGGCGCAGTGAAAGCGTGCTGGGCCCATAACCCAGAGGTTCGTGGATCGAAACCACGCCCTGCTAACTTTATTTTCATTTGCAATAGTGTGCACTTTCTTACTGCACATTTTCCCACGTAACTAGAGTGCAGCAGAGTGGCGTGGTGGAAGCGTGCTGGGCCCATAACCCAGAGGTCCGTGGATCGAAACCACGCTCTGCTAATTGTATTGGGTCATAACCCAGAGGTTCGTGGATCGAAACCACGCCCTGCTAACTTTATTTTCATTTGCATTAGTGTGCACTTTCTTACTGCACGTTTTCCCACGTAACTAGAGTGCAGCAGAGTGGCGCAGTGGAAGCGTGCTGGGCCCATAACCCAGAGGTCCGTGGATCGAAACCACGCCCTGCTAACTTTATTTTCTTTTGCATTAGTGCGCACTTTCTTACTGCACATTTTTCCACGTAACTAGAGTGCAGCAGAGTGGCGCAGTGGAAGCGTGCTGGGTCATAACCCAGAGGTTCGTGGATCGAAACCACGCCCTGCTAACTTTATTTTCATTTGCATTAGTGTGCACTTTCTTACTGCACGTTTTCCCACGTAACTAGAGTGCAGCAGAGTGGCGCAGTGGAGGCGTGCTGGGCCCATAACCCAGAGGTCCGTTGATCGAAACCACGCGCTGCTAATTTTATATCCTTGTATTAGTGCGCAGTTTCTTACTGCACATTTTCTCACGTAACTAGAGTGCAGCAGAGTGGCGCAGTGGAAGCGTGCTGGGCCCATAACCCAGAGGTCCGTGGATCAAAACCACGCTCTGCTAATTTTATTTTCTTTTGCATTAGTGCGCACATTCTTACTGCCCATTTTCCCACGTAACTACAGTGCAGTAGAGTGGCGCAGTGGAAGCGTGCTGGGGCCATAACCCAGGTGTCCGTGGATCGAAACCACGCTCTGCTAATTATATATTCTTTTGCATTAGTGCGCACTTTCTTACTGCACATTTTCCCACATAACTATAGTGCAGCAGAGTGGCGCAGTGGAAGCGTGCTGGGCCCGTAACCCAGACGTAACTAGAGTGCAGCAGAGTGGCGCAGTGGAAGCGTGCTGGGCCCATAACCCAGAGGTCCGTAGATCAAAACCACGCTCTGCTAATTGTATGATTTTTCGCATTAGTGCGCAGTTTCTCACTGCACATTTTCTCACGTAACTAGAGTGCAGCAGAGTGGCGCAGTGGAAGCGTGCTGGGGCCATAACCCAGAGGTCCGTGGATCGAAACCACGCTCTGCTAATTTTATTTTCTTTTGCATTAGTGCGCACTTTCTTACTGCACATTTTCCCACGTAAATAGAATGCAGCAGAGTGGTGCAGTGGAAGCGTGCTGGGCCCATAACCCAGAGGTCCGTGGATCAAAACCACGCTCTGCTAATTTCATTTTCTTTTGCATTAGTGCGCACATTCTTACTGCCCATTTTCCCACGTAACTAGAGTGCAGCAGAGTGGCGCAGTGGAAGCGTGCTTGGCCCATAACCCAGATATATTCTTTTGCATTAGTGCGCACTTCTTAATGCACATTTTCCCACACAACTATAGTGCAGCAGAGTGGCGCAGTGGAAGTGTGCTGGGCCCGTAACCCAGAATTTTTTGGATAGAAACCACGCTCTGCTAATTTTATTTTTTTGCATTGTGTGCAGTATCTTACTGCACATTTTCTCACGTAACTAGAGTGCAGCAGAGTGGCGCAGTGGAAGCGTCATAACTCAGAGGTCCGTGGATCGAAACCACGCTCTGCTAATTTTATTTTCTTTTGCATTAGTGCGTACTTTCTCACTGCACATTTTCCCACGTAACTAGAGTGCAGCAGAGTGGCGTGGTGGAAGCGTGCTGGGGCCATAACCCAGATGTCCGTGGATCGAAACCACGCTCTGCTAATTTGATATTCTTTTGCATTAGTGCGCACTTTCTTACTGCAAATTTCCCACATGACTAGAATGCAGCAGAGTGGCGCAGTGGAAGCGTGCTGGGCCCATAACCCAGAGGTCCGTGGATCGAAACCACGCTCTGCTAATTTTATTTTCTTTTGCATTAGTGCGCACTTTCTTACTGCACATTTTCCCACGTAAATAGAATGCAGCAGAGTGGTGCAGTGGAAGCGTGCTGGGCCCATAACCCAGAGGTCCGTGGATCAAAACCACGCTCTGCTAATTTCATTTTCTTTTGCATTAGTGCGCACATTCTTACTGCCCATTTTCCCACGTAACTACAGTGCAGTAGAGTGAAGTAGTGGGAGTTTGCTGAGGCCATATCCCAGCGGTCCATGGATCAAAACCACGCTCTGCTAATTTTATTTTCTTTTGCATTAGTGCGTACTTTCTCACTGCACATTTTCCCACGTAACTAGAGTGCAGCAGAGTGGCGTGGTGGAAGCGTGCTGGGTCATAACCCAGAGGTTCGTGGAAAGAAACCACGCCCTGCTAACTTTATTTTCATTTGCAATAGTGTGCACTTTCTTACTGCTCATTTTTTCACGTAACTAGAGTGCAGCAGAGGGGCGCAGTGTAAGCGTGCTTGGCCCATAACCCAGAGGTCCGTGGATCGAAACCACGCTCTGCTAATTTGATATTCTTTTTGCATTAGTGCGCACTTTCTTACTGCACATTTTCCCACATAACTATAGTGCAGCAGAGTGGCGCAGTGGAAGCGTGCTGGGGCCATAACCCAGGTGTCCGTGGATCGAAACCACGCTCTGCTAATTTTATTTTGTTTTGCATAAGTGCGCAGTTTCTTACTGCACATTTTCCCACATAACTATAGTGCAGCAGAGTGGCGCAGTGGAAGCGTGCTGGGGCCATAACCCAGGTGTCCGTGGATCGAAACCACGCTCTGCTAATTTTATGATTTTTCGCATTAGTGCGCAGTTTCTTACTGCACATTTTCTCACGTAACTAGAGTGCAGCAGAGTGGCGCAGTGGAAGCGTGCTGGGTCATAACCCAGAGGTTCGTGGATCGAAACCACGCCCTGCTAACTTTATTTTCATTTGCAATAGTGTGCACTTTCTTACTGCACATTTTCCCACATAACTATAGTGCAGCAGAGTGGCGCAGTGGAGGCGTGCTGGGCCCATAACCCAGGTGTCCGTGGATCGAAACCACGCTCTGCTAATTTTATTTTCTTTTGCATTAGTGCGCACATTCTTACTGCACATTTTCTCACGTAGCTAGAGTGCAGCAGAGTGGCGCAGTGGAAGCGTGCTGGGCCCATAACCCAGAGGTCCGTGGATAGATACCACGCTCTGCTAATTTTATTTCCTTTGCATAAGTGCGAACTTTCTTACTGCACATTTTCTCACGTAGCTAGAGTGCAGCAGAGTGGCGCAGTGGAAGCGTGCTGGGGCCATAACTCAGGTGTCCGTGGATCGAAACCACGCTCTGCTAATTTTATTTCCTTTGCATAAGTGCGAACTTTCTTACTGCACATTTTCTCACGTCACTAGAGTGCAGCAGAGTGGCGCAGTGAAAGCGTGCTGGGCCCATAACCCAGAGGTCCGTAGATCGAAACCACGCTCTGCTAATTTGATATTCTTTTTGCATTAGTGCGCACTTTCTTACTGCTCATTTTTTCACGTAACTAGAGTGCAGCAGAGTGGCGCAGTGGAAGCGTGCTTGGCCCATAACCCAGAGGTCCGTGGATTGAAACCACGCTCTGCTAATTTTATTTCCTTTGCATAAGTGCGAACTTTCTTACTGCACATTTTCCCACGTAACTACAATGCAGCAGAGTGGCGTGGTGGAAGCGTGCTGGGTCATAACCCAGAGGTTCGTGGATCGAAACCACGCTCTGCTAATTTTATTTCCTTTGCATAAGTGCGAACTTTCTTACTGCACATTTTCCCACGTAACTACAATGCAGCAGAGTGGCGCAGTGGAAGCGTGCTTGGCCCATAACCCAGACGTCCGTAGATCGAAACCACGCTCTGCTAATTTTATATCCTTGTATTAGTGCGCAGTTTCTAACTGCACATTTTCTCACGTAACTAGAGTGCAGCAGAGTGGCGTGGTGGAAGCGTGCTGGGGCCATAACTCAGGTGTCCGTGGATCGAAACCACGCTCTGCTAATTTTATATCCTTGTATTAGTGCGCAGTTTCTCACTGCACATTTTCCCACATAACTATAGTGCAGCAGAGTGGCGCAGTGGAAGCGTGCTGGGTCATAACCCAGAGGTTCGTGGATCGAAACCACGCTCTGCTAATTTTATTTTCTTTTGCATTAGTGCGCACTTTCTTACTGCTCATTTTTTCACGTAACTAGAGTGCAGCAGAGGGGCGCAGTGTAAGCGTGCTTGGCCCATAACCCAGGTGTCCGTGGATCGAAACCACGCTCTGCTAATTTTATTTCCTTTGCATAAGTGCGAACTTTCTTACTGCACATTTTCTCACGTAACTAGAGTGCAGCAGAGTGGCGCAGTGAAAGCGTGCTGGGCCCATAACCCAGAGGTCCGTAGATCGAAACCACGCTCTGCTAATTTGATATTCTTTTGCATTAGTGCGCAGTTTCTTACTGCACATTTTCTCACGTCACTAGAGTGCAGCAGAGTGGCGCAGTGAAAGCGTGCTGGGCCCATAACCCAGGTGTCCGTGGATCGAAACCACACCCTGCTAACTTTATTTTCATTTGCAATAGTGTGCACTTTCTTACTGCACATTTTCTCACGTCACTAGAGTGCAGCAGAGTGGCGTGGTGGAAGCGTGCTGGGGCCATAACTCAGGTGTCCGTGGATTGAAACCACGCTCTGCTAATTTTATTTTCTTTTGCATTAGTGCGCACTTTCTTAATGCACATTTTCCCACGTAACTACAATGCAGCAGAGTGGCGCAGTGGAAGCGTGCTGGGTCATAACCCAGAGGTTCGTGGATCGAAACCACGCCCTGCTAACTTTATTTTCATTTGCAATAGTGTGCACTTTCTTACTGCACATTTTCCCACGTAACTAGAGTGCAGCAGAGTGGCGCAGTGGAAGCGTGCTTGGCCCATAACCCAGAGGTCCGTGGATAGATACCACGCTCTGCTAATTTGATATTCTTTTGCATTAGTGCGCAGTTTCTCACTGCACATTTTCCCACGTAACTACAATGCAGCAGAGTGGCGTGGTGGAAGCGTGCTGGGGCCATAACCCAGGTGTCCGTGGATTGAAACCACGCTCTGCTAATTTTATTTTCTTTTGCATTAGTGCGCACTTTCTTACTGCACATTTTTCCACGTAACTAGAGTGCAGCAGAGGGGCGCAGTGGAAGCGTGCTTGGCCCATAACCCAGAGGTCCGTGGATCAAAACCACGCTCTGCTAATTTGATATTCTTTTTGCATTAGTGCGCACTTTCTTACTGCAAATTTCTCACATGACTAGAATGCAGTAGAGTGGCGCAGTGGAAGCGTGCTGGGGCCATAACTCAGGTGTCCGTGGATTGAAACCACGCTCTGCTAATTTTATTTCCTTTTGCATAAGTGCGCAGTTTCTTACTGCACATTTTGTCACGTAACTAGAGTGCAGCAGAGTGGCGCAGTGGAAGCGTGCTGGGCCCATAAACCAGAGGTCCGTAGATCAAAACCACGCTCTGCGAATATTATGAATTTTTGCATTAGTGCGCAGTTTCTCACTGCACATTTTCTCACGTCACTAGAGTGCAGCAGAGTGGCGCAGTGGAAGCGTGCTGGGCCCATAACCCAGAGGTCCGTGGATCGAAACCACGCTCTGTTAATTTTATTTTCCTTTGCATAAGTGCGAACTTTCTTACTGCACATTTTTCCACTTAACTAGAGTGCAGCAGAGTGGCGCAGTGGAAGCGTGCTGGGTCATAACCCAGAGGTTCGTGGATCGAAACCACACCCTGCTAACTTTATTTTCATTTGCAATAGTGTGCACTCTCTTACTGACGTTTTCCCACGTAACTAGAGTGCAGCAGAGTGGCGCAGTGGAGGCGTGCTGGGCCCATAACCCAGAGGTCCGTTGATTGAAACAACGCGCTGCTAATTTTATATCCTTGTATTAGTGCGCAGTTTCTTACTGCACATTTTCTCACGTAACTAGAGTGCAGCAGAGTGGCGCAGTGGAAGCGTGCTGGGCCCATAACCCAGAGGTCCGTAGATCGAAACCACGCTCTGCTAATTGTATATTCTTTTGCATTAGTGCGCAGTTTCTTACTGCACATTTTCTCACGTAACTAGAGTGCAGCAGAGTGGCGCAGTGGAAGCGTGCTGGGCCTATAATCCAGAGGTCCGTGGATCGAAACCACGCTCTGCTAATTTTATAGGTCCGTAGATCGAAACCACGCTCTGCTAATTGTATGATTTTTTGCATTAGTGCGCAGTTTCTCACTGCACATTTTCTCACGTAACTAGAGTGCAGCAGAGTGGCGTAGTGGAAGCGTGCTGGGCCCACAATCTCTAGGTCCGTGGATCGAAACCACGCTCTGCTAATTGTATATTCTTTTGCATTAGTGCGCACTTTCTTACTGCAAATTTCCCACATGACTAGAATGCAGCAGAGTGGCGCAGTGGAAGCGTGCTGGGGCCATAACCCAGCTGTCCGTGGATCAAAACCACGCTCTGCTAATTATATATTCTTTTGCATTAGTGCGCACTTTCTTACTGCACATTTTCCCACATAACTATAGTGCAGCAGAGTGGCGCAGTGGAAGCGTGCTGGGCCCATAACCCAGAGGTCCGTGGATCGAAACCACGCTCTGCTAATTTTATTTTCTTTTGCATTAGTGCGTACTTTCTTACTGCACATTTTCCCACGTAACTAGAGTGCAGCAGAGTGGCGTGGTGGAAGCATGCTGGGCCCATAATCCAGAGGTCCGTGGATCGAAACCACGCTCTGCTAATTTTATTTTCTTTTGCATTAGTGCGTACTTTCTTACTGCACATTTTCCCACGTAACTAGAGTGCAGCAGAGTGGCGTGGTGGAAGCATGCTGGGCCCATAATCCAGAGGTCCGTGGATCGAAACCACGCTCTGCTAATTTATTATTCTTTTGCATTAGTGCGTACTTTCTTACTGCACATTTTTCCACGTAACTAGAGTGCAGCAGAGTGGCGCAGTGGAAGCGTGCTGGGTCATAACCCAGAGGTTCGTGGATCGAAACCACGCCCTGCTAACTTTATTTTCATTTGCAATAGTGTGCACTTTCTTACTGCCCATTTTTTCACGTAACTAGAGTGCAGCAGAGGGGCGCAGTGGAAGCGTGCTTGGCCCATAACCCAGAGGTCCGTGGATCGAAACCACGCTCTGCTAATTTGATATTCTTTTGCATTAGTGCGCACTTTCTTACTGCACATTTTCTCACGTAACTAGAGTGCAGCAGAGTGGCGCAGTGAAAGCGTGCTGGGCCCATAACCCAGGTGTCCGTGGATCGAAACCACGCTCTGCTAATTTTATTTTCTTTTGCATAAGTGCGAACTTTCTTACTGCACATTTTCCCACGTAACTACAATGCAGCAGAGTGGCGCAGTGGAAGCGTGCTGGGCCCATAACCCAGAGGTCCGTGGATTGAAACCACGCTCTGCTAATTGTATGATTTTTTGCATTAGTGCGCAGTTTCTCACTGCACATTTTCTCACGTAACTAGAGTGCAGCAGAGTGGCGTAGTGGAAGCGTGCTGGGCCCATAACCCAGAGGTCCGTGGATCGAAACCACGCTCTGCTAATTGTATGATTTTTTGCATTAGTGCGCACTTTCTTACTGCACATTTTCCCACGTAACTAAAATGCAGCAGAGTGGCGCAGTGGAAGCGTGCTGGGTTCATGACCCAGCGGTCAATGGATCAAAACCACGCTCTGCTAATTATATATTCTTTTGCATTAGTGCGCACTTTCTTACTGCACATTTTCCCACATAACTATAGTGCAGCAGAGTGGCGCAGTGGAAGCGTGCTGGGCCCATAACCCAGAGGTCCGTGGATCGAAACCACGCTCTGCTAATTTTATTTTCTTTTGCATTAGTGCGTACTTTCTTACTGCAAATTTCCCACATGACTAGAATGCAGCAGAGTGGCGCAGTGGAAGCGTGCTGGGGCCATAACCCAGGTGTCCGTGGATCGAAACCACGCTCTGCTAATTTTATTTTGTTTTGCATAAGTGCGCAGTTTCTTACTGCACATTTTCTCACGTAACTAGAGTGCAGCAGAGTGGCGCAGTGGAAGCGTGCTGGGGCCATAACCCAGGTGTCCGTGGATCGAAACCACGCTCTGCTAATTTTATTTTGTTTTGCATAAGTGCGCAGTTTCTTACTGCACATTTTCTCACGTAACTAGAGTGCAGCAGAGTGGCGCAGTGGAAGCGTGCTGGGCCCATAACCCAGAGGTCCGTAGATCAAAACCACGCTCTGCTAATTGTATGATTTTTCGCATTAGTGCGCAGTTTCTCACTGCACATTTTCTCACGTAACTAGAGTGCAGCAGAGTGGCGCAGTGGAAGCGTGCTGGGCCCATAACCCAGAGGTCCGTGGATCGAAACCACGCTCTGCTAATTTTATTTTCTTTTGCATTAGTGCGCACTTTCTTACTGCACATTTTCCCACGTAACTAGAGTGCAGCAGAGTGGCGCAGTGGAAGCGTGCTGGGCCCATAACCCAGAGGTCCGTGGATCAAAACCACGCTCTGCTAATTTTATATCCTTGTATTAGTGCGCAGTTTCTTACTGCACAATTTCTCACGTAACTAGAGTGCAGCAGAGGGGCGCAGTGGAAGCGTGCTGGGCCCATAACCCAGAGGTCCGTGGATCAAAACCACGCTCTGCTAATTTTATTTTCTTTTGCATTAGTGCGCACTTTCTTACTGCACATTTTCCCACGTAACTACAGTGCAGTAGAGTGAAGTAGTGGGAGTTTGCTGAGGCCATATCCCAGCGGTCCATGGATCAAAACCACGCTCTGCTAATTATATAATTTTTTGCATTAGTGCGCACTTTCTTACTGCACATTTTCCCACATAACTATAGTGCAGCAGAGTGGCGCAGTGGAAGCGTGCTGGGCCCGTAACCCAGAAGTTCTTGGATAGAAACCACGCTCTGCTAATTTTATATCCTTTAGCATTAGTGCGCAGTTTCTTACTGCACATTTTCTCACGTAACTAGAGTGCAGCAGAGTGGCGCAGTGGAAGCGTGCTGGGCCCATAACCCAGAGGTCCGTGGATAGATACCACGCTCTGCTAATTTATTATTCTTTTGCATTAGTGCGCACTTTCTTAATGCACATTTTCCCACGTAACTACAATGCAGCAGAGTGGCGCAGTGGAAGCGTGCTGGGCCCATAACCCAGAGGTCCGTGGATCGAAACCACGCTCTGCTAATTTTATTTTCTTTTGCATTAGTGCGCACTTTCTTACTGCACATTTTCCCACGTAACTACAGTGCAGTAGAGTGAAGTAGTGGGAGTTTGCTGAGGCCATATCCCAGCGGTCCATGGATCAAAACCACGCTCTGCTAATTATATAATTTTTGCATTAGTGCGCACTTTCTTACTGCACATTTTCCCACATAACTATAGTGCAGCAGAGTGGCGCAGTGGAAGCGTGCTGGGCCCGTAACCCAGAAGTTCTTGGATAGAAACCACGCTCTGCTAATTTTATATCCTTTAGCATTAGTGCGCAGTTTCTAACTGCACATTTTCTCACGTAACCAGAGTGCAGCAAGGTGGCGCAGTGGAAGCGTGCTTGGCCCATAACCCAGAGGTCCGTGGATAGATACCACGCTCTGCTAATTTATTATTCTTTTGCATTAGTGCGCACTTTCTTAATGCACATTTTCCCACGTAACTACAATGCAGCAGAGTGGCGCAGTGGAAGCGTGCTGGGCCCATAACCCAGAGGTCCGTGGATCGAAACCACGCTCTGCTAATTTTATTTTCTTTTGCATTAGTGCGCACTTTCTTACTGCACATTTTCCCACGTAACTAAAATGCAGCAGAGTGGCGCAGTGGAAGCGTGCTTGGCCCATAACCCAGAGGTCCGTGGATCGAAACCACGCTTTGCTAATTTTATAATTTTTTGCATTAGTGCGCACTTTCTTACTGCACATTTTCTCACGTAACTAGAGTGCAGCAGAGTGGCGCAGTGGAAGCGTGCTGGGCTCATAACCCAGAGGTCCGTGGATCAAAA
>NW_023612533.1:0-32500 GCF_013339725.1 Rhipicephalus microplus
AAAGACAACACCAGTGTGAGACCAATGCCCTTTTCTTTTGTTGTTCTATTTAATTTGCCTGCGATTCAAACCTGCACAGTGTTATCAAAACAATCACGTCATCACATGCATTGTGGAAGCGGAGTCAGAGATATTTCCAGGGCGATGAGGAGCGAGTCCAAGTGTGTTTTATGTATGTCCAGTCGCGTGTTTCCTATGTGCATATATCTATCTATCTACTATCTATCTATCTATCTTATATATATATATATATACTATATATATATATATATATTTATATATATATATTATCTATATTATATATATATATATATATATATATTATATATATATATATATATATTGTTGAGACGTTATTGGCGGACACTTGTCGACGATGCTTGACAGCGACAGTCAATGCGGGTACCGACTCTCTGACGAGCTGCTCTTCCTTTTGCTAAAAGGGCAACCCCACTAGAAGGCGCTGGAGAGGACGACCCACTGTTCGAAGGCTTCACCACAACTACCCCGGGTACGAAGAGGGAGCCGCCTGGCGACCTAACAGCTGGTTACTATGAGCGGGTCGTGGTAGGCTTTGAGGCGCTCCACGTTGACAATGTCGCGCCCTCGACGGCGCATGTCCGAAGATGGTTCGATGGGTTCGATCAAGTAATTTACAGGGGAAGTGCGTTCGACGACACGGTAGGGGCCTTCGTATTTGGGCAATAGTTTTGAAGATAGGCCAGTTGAAGTGGTAGGGATCGAGAGCCAGACGAGCGCTCCAGGGAGGAACATGGGCGCAGTAGTGCTGGTGTCAGCGCGAATGCCTTTTTGCCGCTCTTGATCATGCGCTGTAAAGGTCCTTGCAAGCTCTCGACACTCTTCAGCAAGCTTGGCTGTAGCAGAAATAGGCGCCCACTCTGACGGATCTGGCTTGTACGGAAGTATAGTGTCGATGGTGTGCGACGGGTGCCTTCCATATAATAAAAAGAAAGGTGAAAAGCCAGTAGTGCTCTGAGGGGCGGTGTTATATGCGTAGGTGACGAAGGGTAGAATGGAATCCCAATTTGTGTGATCGGCGGCGACGTACTTGGAGAGCATGTCGCCGAGCGTACGGTTGAAGCGTTCAGTGAGGCCATTCGTCTGCGGGTGGTAAGCAGCAGTTTTGCGGTGAACAACGTTGCACTCTTTGAGAATGGCTTCGACGACTTCAGACAGGAAGACGCGGCCTCGATCACTGAGCAGTTCCTGAGGTGGACCGTGTCGCAGCATGAATCGTTGGAGCAGGAAGGAGGCCACATCGCTCGCTGTAGCCGCGGGGAGAGCGGCAGTTTCGGCGTATCGCGTGAGGTGGTCCACAGCAACAATGGCCCAGCGGTTACCAGCCGACGTTAGTGGAAGTGGCCCATACAAATCGATGCCAACGCGCCCAAACGGCCTGGCAGGGCAAGGTAGAGGTTGCAGACCTACCGGCGACAGGTGCGTTGAAGTTTTGCGGCGCTGACATTCTATGCAGGAGCGAACGAATTTCTGCACATAGCGGTACATGCCGCGCCAAAAGTACCGTTGGCGAATGCGCTGGTAAGTCTTCGATACCCCGGAGTGCGCACATTGCGGATCAGTATGAAAGAATTCGCATATGTCAGAGCGCAGACTGCGGGGTATGACTAGTAGCCACTGGCGGCCGTCACCGTTGTAATTGCGTCGGTGGAGAAGGTCGTCGCGAACGGCGAAATGGTGGGCTTGACGACGCAACGCGCGAGTGGATGGAGTGGATGGATCAGTCAGCAAGTCTATCAGTGAGGCAATCCATTGATCCTTGCGCTGTTCAGTAGCAACGGCATGAATGCTAATGGAAGAAACGGCAAGGTGAGACGCTGAGTCGTGGGCATTGTCGTCAGGCAAGGGAGAGCGCGACAGGGCGTCGGCGTCAGCATGTTGCCTTCCGTTGCGGTACAGCACGCGGATGTCGTAGTCTTGCAGGCGAAGTGCCCACCGGGCGAGACGGCCTGAGGGATCTTTCAATGATGACAACCAGCATAGTGCGTGATGGTCGGTGACTACATCAAATGGGCGACCATATAAATAAGGTCGGAACTTGGTAAGGGCCCAGACGATTGCCAGACATTCTTTCTCAGTGACGGTGTAATTAGTCTCGGCTTTTGTAAGCGTACGGCTTGCATACGCCACGACATATTCCGGGAACCCTGGTTTGCGCTGCGCAAGGACAGCGCCGAGACCGACACCACTGGCGTCCGTGTGTACCTCTGTAGGGGCAGTAGGGTCGTAGTGGCGGAGTATGGGAGGCGACGTCAACAAACGACGGAGCGTTGTGAATGCGTCGTCACACTGTGATGACCACGAATGGAGAGGCCCGTTACTACCGAGGAGCTTTGTCAGCGGCGATACGATAGACGCGAAGTTTCGGATGAAGCGCCGAAAGTAGGAACACAGTCCTATGAAACTGCGCAGTTCCTTGACGGATGTCGGCTTGGGGAACTCGGTCACGGCCCGAAGCTTGGCTGGATCGGGGAGAATTCCGTCCTTGGACACGACGTAGCCGAGTATTGTCAACTGCCGAGCTGCAAATCGGCACTTCTTTAGGTTCAGTTGCAGACTGGCGTCACTCAGACGCGTTAAAACATGCCGCAGGCGTTGAAGGTGCGTGGAGAAGTCCGGAGCGAAAACGACGACGTCATCGAGGTAGCACAGGCACGTGTGCCATTTCAGGTCACGCAGAACGGTATCCATCATGCGCTCAAAGGTGGCGGGCGCATTGCACAGCCCAAACGGCATGACGTTGAATTCGTACAAGCCGTCGGGAGTGACGAAAGCGGTCTTCGGTCGAGCGTCCTCAGCCATAGGTACTTGCCAGTACCCTGAGCGCAAATCTAGAGATGAAAAGAATTCGGCTCCTTGCAGGCTGTCAATCGCGTCATCCACACGCGGTAGTGGGTACACGTCCTTACGAGTGATCTTGTTGAGACGTCGGTAGTCCACACAGAACCGCACAGAACCGTCCTTCTTCGCGACGAGAACGACAGGAGACGCCCAGGGGCTGTTAGAGGGTCGAATAACATCGCGGCGTAGCATGTCGTCCACTTGCTCGTTGATTACACGGCGTTCTGTGGGAGATACGCGATATGGACGTTGCCGTAGTGGTGGTTGTGCGCCTGTGTCAATGCGATGCGTAACAGTGGATGTGCGGCCGAGAGAAGGTTGAGCGACATCGAAAGAAGAGCGGAATTCTTCCAACAGGGCCAGAAGCTGGGAGCGCTGGACCGGCGTAAGGTTGTCGGCAATGGAAGGACCGAATACATCAGCGGATGATGAAACAGATGTAGAAACAGCACTAAGCGTATTGGAACTTCGGCAGTGCGTGTCATCAGGTTGATCCATGACTTGTGCGTCTTCGATGGGTTCCACGCTGCCGAGACATTCCCCTCGCACCAACGTAACACTGTACGGGGATGAGTTCAGAACAAAAATAGTGGTGCTGCCGCGAGTTACTTGCACGGTCGCGAAAGGAACCAGCAAACCTTTTCTGGTGAAAACACGATGAGATGGTGAGAGGAGTGCAGCGGTGTCGGAAAGACTTGCACAGTAGACCGACACCGCCGCGGACGAGTTTGCAGGCACTTGCGTGTCGTCCCTGACGAGTAACTTGCTTGCAGCAGATGGACTGTCGGCCGGCGTCAAAGAAGAGAATGGTGTCAGCTCTATTTCTGCTGGTGCGCAATGAATGACGGCGTCGTGGCGGGAGAGAAAATCCCATCCTAGGATGACGTCGTGAGAGCATGAAGGAATTATGATGAATTCGACGGCATACATCACGTCCTGAATCATGAGGCGGGCTGTACACATCGCTGTAGGGTGAATGCTTTGGGCGCTGGCTGTACGGAGGGAGAGCCCGGAAAGTGGCGTGGTCACTTTGCGCAGTAATCGGCTAAGCTTTGCGTCCATGACGGATACGGCGGCTCCAGTATCTACAAGGGCAGATGCACGAACACCATCCACAAGCACGTCTATCACGTTCGATGGTCTTTCCTGAGGGCTTCCGCAGTTCGACAGCGTCGCAGCCCTTGCCTCGTGGACTGCGACGACTAGTTTTCCTGGTCACCCTCTAGTGGACGTGGCCGCATCGGCGACAGTGAGCGACGTCGCGGAGAATGTGAACGGCGGGTAGATGGAGCGGGGCGGGACGACGGTGACGTAGGTGGCGGTTGGTCATAAAAGCGGCTCGATTGGCTGGGAAAATTGGAGGCGACCTGCGGTCGCTGCACACGATTGCAGTAGCGTGCTACGTGACCGACGCAACCACAAGCAAAGCAGATGGGGCGATTGTCCGCAGTGCGCCATCGGTTCGCGGGTCCCATCCATGTCGAAGAACGCGATGGGCGAGCCGGCTGCTGATATAACTGCATAGTGGGCGGCACACGGGGCACGTGGATGACGTCGGTATATGTAGGCGGCACAGTTTCTCCGAAGGCCTGGGGTCTGGCGATGGTTTCGGTGTAACCAAGGGGCCAGTCACAGGAATCGGTGGGGGTGGCCTGGCGACAACTTGGGCATAACTGAGGGGTGTAGATAATGGAGGAGGCTGGTGGTATTCTGGAACGACCTCCGCGATTTCCTGCTGAATGGCTCGGCGGAGGGGAGGCAGAAGTGTGCTTGACGACTGTTCAGCACGTTGCGGGGAAGCAAAGGCCAGTAAAGAGACCTGGCGGGCAACTTCCTCACGCACGAATGACTTGATTTCAGCAAGCAAGGCGGTGTGGTCAGGAAGTGTTGACAAGGCCGAGAGATCAGCGTCACGTGAGGGTGGTCGACGGGTCATCGAGCGCTGCCGTCGCAGCTCCTCGTAACTTTGGCAAAGTGTAATGATCTCTGCCACAGTGCGAGGGTTCTTGGCCAGGAGCATGGTGAAGGCATCGTCGGCGATGCCTTTTAGAACATGGGTAATTCTGTCGGCCTCTGACATGCTCGCGTCCACTTTCTTGCACAAGTCAAGGATGTCCTCTATGTAGCTTGTGAAGGACTCACCGGTCTGCTGTGCTCGTTCACGTAACCGCTGTTCGGCTTGGAGCTTACGAACGGCAGGACGGCCGAACACGTCGACGACGGCGGTTTTAAAAGCGGACCAAGTGGGGAAATCGGATGCGTGGTTGTTGTACCACATGCCGGCCACACCCGCGAGGTAGAAAACCAGGTTGCCGAGTTTACCTGCCTCGTCCCAATGATTGGGGACGCTGACGCGTTCGTACATAGCAAGCCAGTCCTCGACGTCGGTGCCATCCGCGCCGGTGAAGACAGGAGGGTCGCGGATGCGGGGGACACCGGAACATGGCGTCGGCGCAGGAGGAAGCGTTTGCTGTGCGGCGTCTTGGTGCATGGTAGAAGGCACGGTGCGGGATCGAAGCTCCAGGGGCATCAAATGCTAACCGAAGGTGTTAGAAGGGCACAGCACTCTCCACCAAATTGTTGAGACGTTTATTGGCGGACACTTGTCGACGATGCTTGACAGCGACAGTCAATGCGGGTACCGACTCTCTGCACGAGCTGCTCTTCTTTTTGCTAAAAAGGGCAACCCACTAGAAGGTGCTGGAGAGGACGACCCACTGTTCGAAGGCTTCACAACAATATATATATATATATATATATATATATATATATATATATATATATATATATATATATATATATATATATATAATCGAACCTGCTGTGGGCCAGTGCACAGTGCAACAATAATTACCAAAGCAGGTAGCCAACGCACTTCATTTATCTGATGAAGTGCTCTAGTGTGCTTAAACTTAGACATTATGATTGAGAAATGATTCGCCATAAATAGTAAATGAGGAACACCAGCCACAAGCAGGAAAAGACGTTTAGGCTTCTTTGACGGCAACATTGGTTGCGAAACTTTATTGAGGTCCTGCAAGGCGCGCAGTGGGCGACTCCCACGTCGGGACCGTTAGGCCAAGCCTATCGGCCACTCCTGCTGGACGGCCCAAAGTTGGTCGGTCAGGAGGGAGCTGCGTAGGGCCGCCTCCCACCTGACCTATGTAGTGTTGGGGTTAGTGTGCATTGCCTTGCACTCCCAGAGCATGTGCGCCAGAGTTGATACATCCCCACATGCGGGGCAAGCGTCATTGGGGAACACGTCAGGATAAATAGCGTGAAGGGGTCTCAGGTTAGGGTACGTGTCGGTCTGCAGTAGCATTGTTCACAATTAATTTCAGTGTGAACAGTTAAGGTTCCCTTCAAGAAAGCTGAAACGTCCTTTTCATTTTCTTTATAATTTATGGGTTTCAAGTCTCAAAGCCATGATATGACGAGGGCTCCGAAAATTTAGACCACCGGGTGTTCTTTAACGTGCACTTCGCCGTCATCGAAACGGGTCACCGAGGCCGGAATTCGAGCAGCTTCGGTCAACTTCGGAAAATGAGATCGGCACCACAATTCAATTCACAAACGAGGTATATACTCCCCCGATAAATTGTTTCTTGAAGGTCTCTAAAGTGGTTAAACTTGGATAGGCTAATCGAGAAATCGCTCGTCAATGAGCCTCGATGATCCAATGGTTGTGGTGTTCTTCTGCTGAAACGAAGATCACGAGATCGGTGTCCAGCCACCGCGACCGCTTTCTGATGGAGGCGGTCAGCTAGAATCCCGTGCACAGAGAAGTTTCAGTGCGCGTTTATGAGGAGTCCAGATGGTCGAAATTTCCGAAGCCCTCCACCATACAATGATATTGTGGTTGTGAAATGTAAAACCCTACCGATCAATACAAATGGTTCACCTGATTGCTGTTAATTGCCTATAACGCCCCCACAGACAACGGACCCACGTAAGGTGGTGGCCCGAGAAGCCCTCGAAGAGCCTGCCGAAGAGAAAGACAGGGCACGAGCAGCCGCTCGTCTGGGGACGTCACCACCAAAAGTGGTGACGAAAGCGCCCGATCAGACGGAACTGCAAGATGACGACAATGACGACGGAAGTTTCAAAAGACCTCGACGGAAAGTTTCTCCCGAAAAAATCAGAACCGTATGCAACAATTCCGTGTGTCGACAATTAAAGGACTGGTTCATCGACATGGTCGGCCGCCAGGCGGACCCTTGCAAGAAACGGAACACTTTTGTCTGCGACTCTACGGTCACGTTTCCGAGCTTCCCTGCAAACGAAACTGAGGTGTGTTTTAGATAGCGACCGTTCGGGCATCATTTAGGGGCGAAGCTCCTTGAGGCGTAGGCAAGTCCCGCGTCATCGTAGCCAATTCTAGTTCTCGGAGCGCTCACTAGATGGCGATGGCAACGTGGCGCTCGCACAGCTAGTGCTCGTATTGCTCACGAGATGGTGCTGCGGCACTCGCTCTAATCTGATGTGTGCTCACGTGTGATAAGAGACCACGTTCGCTCTTGCGTTAAAATGCGTTCGCTCTTGGCGCGCTTCCTCTTTCGCCGGCAGTCTGTGTGCTTCGAGTATGAGCGACGAAGACAAGGCGGCGGAGTGGAGGGCTCAGAAATTGGCTGCAGCACGTGCGCACCATCTTTGCATAATGATCGACTGGGCAACATTTACGAAGGATTCACGGTTTACCGATGTACCTCCGGAGCTTCGCCCACTCATCATCATTCACTCCATGGATATGCTGTGGTTTTATAAGTGTACCTTTCAGCTGATAGTTAAGGCTCCTGTGATTACTAAAAGACCTAATTATGCAAAGCAGTCTGAGTGAGTGTTTTATGAAGTTATGAATGATTAGTGCCGCTTAGTATCATTGGCGTTTGCGACAGCAAAGCAACGCCTAACTATTTTATTTCTGTGTTTATCTTGGTCTAATATGTTCACCTTACGCTATTTCGCGCGCGAAGCATTCGGTGGACGAGCATGGCAGCGGCAACGACTCTGCCACCGAACACAACCATTACGGGCCCGTCGGAGCGGACGGCGATGAGCTCATGCGGTCCTGCGCGGAGTACGCACGGAAACCGCAAGAGGGCGTCCAGGATGTCCTCTCTTTCCTGTCGCGCTTCAATCTTGACATACGTCACATGGTGGACGACCCGGTGGAAGACCCCTTGAAACGCATGATGGAGCTGTCACTCGAGTACGGCGTCGTTGCCCCAGTGGCGTTCTCGCGCAAGTACAACGTCATCGGCGAGGCGTCGGCACCGTTTGTGATCGATGTGAGTTGTGACAACAACGCAAAATGAGGCGATCTGTTGAGCCGATAGTATTGCGCTGCTCTATAGAGTCCATATGTTAGGATTAAAGTGCAGATGAAAAGCACGGTCTACGACTAAGACATACACAGCCACTTTCTTTACCGTATAGTCACTGTATTTCGTGTGCACTGTAGACCTAAGATATAAGATATGAGTCATCAACTATAGCCCAGTCGGAATGCCTAGTAGTAAAGGTGCGAAACAGGCAAAGACCTTAGTTGACTGAAAATGCAGTTTTCTTGATCAAGGAACCGGTTTGGGTCCTTAATAGTGTCGATGAACATGATATTTTTTTTTCTTTTTATGGTGACTTAGTCGAGACGCAATCATTCACAAGACACAGTGCGTACGAACCTCTAAGTATCCGATCAAGAGTAGACTGACAAGGAACCCCTCACGTGTCTTGAATGTGCTCTCCTATTCCAAAATTCCTATGAGCAAGTTCAGAACATTCTGTTGTGTATTTTCTATCCCCCCCCCCCCAAAAATGAAGTATACCTTGTAAAGTACACTGGCCCTTAATGGGTTAAAGGTGATTTGAGAGAGAACTTATGAAGCAGACTCTTGATTTCTAACATTAGCTGGATTTTGAGGGGAGTGCTGGAAATTGCAAAGATAATATGTAGAACTATGGACTTGACAAGTTAAGAAGGGCCAATAAAGATTAATAGATCACAGCACACTCCATCAGTTATCTGGAGTACTTAAGAAGACAAACATTATATGAAAGTTGGCGACCTTCGTGCAATTCTTACAATTGTTACAAGGGTTCCGCGAAAATGCTACAACGGCGTATATATGTTACAGCAGTGCACGACATACGCACGTTGCACGCAGTTGCTGAAGTTTCCAGGTCTTGATACTCGGAGCCCCGAGGCGAAATTTTATTCGCCTCGTGCGTATACACACATCACAAGTTTGTGTGCTCGCTCTTGCTGACTTGCTGTTTAGAGAGCTTTGAACCACTGGGCTTGTGTAACGGGATATGCTCAACCGGTTATGTTTACATGATTAAGAAAGAGAAAAGGAACAATTCTCAGTAAGCGGGAAAGAGGTCCATCCCGTGTAACTGAGTGAAGCTTCCTTGTGTCTCCTACAGGCTACAACACAATGACCTTTACTCGTACTTCAGAAGCATTGTCACTGGGCAACAATTGCGAACCAGTTGTCGCAACAAAAAAAAGTGGCCACTTTTTTTTGTCTATAGATTGCCCTAAACCCTGAGGTGAATGAATTCATCGCCGCTTCACGAACAATGGGAGAGGAGGACATTGAAGGGTTCTACCGGACTTTCCTGAGCCACTATGCTCTCGTGGGGAACAGTACCATCAAGGAGCAGCTCATGGATTCGGATGATGAAAGTAAGTAATTACAGCACCCAAACGCAAGCGTACATGATACTGAGCATTACATGTCTCATCGCGTCTGGAACGTTTGAGACTCGTCGACGACTGAGGAAACATTGTGACGTCACAGATAATCAGATTGTGTGACGTCACAGAGACGTTATCGGCAAAACTATTCATCGTAGCCATGTCAGGCTTTTGTTGTAAGCTCCCACCCTTCGGGTGGGCTGTCCACCGAACAACGTACTATGGTTATTGGCTGTTAGATTTATCCTCTGCTTTAAATGTAAGTGCTCTTGTTCAATAAAGGTCGCGACACCATCCTGTGGCAATCACTACTACGACATGATGTCAAAGTTTTTTACGGGCTAGTTTAGTTCATATTACCGTGAAAGTACTCTATTGTTTTAATTCTAAAGTAAATAGACTTTACGAAGGGCAAAAGTCTAGAAAAGGATTGATGCTAGGAGAGATGAGCAGTGCGTGTCTCCAGAGCCAATGTTTCGACAAGTGGTTTGCCTTCAAGGCAGAATATGCCTTGAAAATTTGCCACCTTGAAGAAGGCATGACCAGTTATCAAAAATATGGCTCCAGCACCTCCCCGTGTTCAAAGCTATTTCGAAGCCGTTGCGCAGGCACTTCGCTTTGTGCTTCAAGTTGTGACTCGAACCCCTCAGTTTCGCGATGGTAAGTGACATATTGAAGAAATTTTTCACTCGTTATACTATCCACGTGCACGTCGTTTTGTTAGAAGTCGAAACGTTTGCACTCCTCAAAATCCCCTTGTCCCCTGCATCTTAGAATGTGTTGCATGCCTATTGTGCACTCGAGTACACACCTGTAGTTTCGCACTGTTCAGTTTCAGAGTTCGTGAACGACACGTACGGATCGGATCAACCTGTGAAATTGAGCATCGCAAGTCTGTCCAACAGTACCGGCATCCCACAAGGTCAGTTACCAGCGATGCTTTCAGACCAGCTCTGCTGAGAAGCGTGGACAGGGTAAACAAATCGTAGAACGGCGAAAGCATGCACTCGCCGTTGTATGATTTGTCCACCCTGTCCACACTGCTCAGCAGAGCTCTTTGTTTGGTTTATCACAACTCCGTTCAGACGTCGGCGAAAGTTTAGAGGCGAGCGTTGGGAAACTTTGGACTTCTCGGCAATTCGTGACTGTATTAGGCAAGGCTGCACAGTACTTGTTAGTACCAGCATGTTCGGAAGGAAACGAAACCATCACGTCTGATGCAAAAACGCTCTTAAGGGGGGCGTCAATGAGTACAGCCGACGGAGAAAAAGATCACCGGCAATCACGATACGCGGCTCGGAGTGTGAAGCTGCGTTTGAAGTTACGGTTTCCGAAGTCACAGCTATGTAACTTCCGTTACATATTGCCGCAGAAACTGCCAGGGCTCGAGGCGTGTGTTGTGGTTCGCTCTATCGGTAACACCGATGCCAATGGCGGCACCGCTCAAAGCAGAAACGGGTGCCTGAAAGCTGCACTCTAAAAGATGGCTTTGCCCTTTGAGTCGCCTTAGCACAGTGCATAAGGAACCGTGACACTTTTGCGTTAACTTATTCGCATAACCACTGTATACGATATGTGCAGTCAATAAAAACAATGTATTAGAATGCACTTTTTTCTACAATACTGTAAGTCTGCGAACGCTCAACCAGTTCTTCGAGATAGCTTCGTTACCTCTTGGCAAATGATGCGCTCTAGCGCGAGCTCTCGGACAAGATGTCTGATTGGGAGAGTTCTTGATTTATAGTATTCCTTGAAATACGAGCACGACATCTACTGTGGGACTTTGGAAGACGGGACAACACGCGAATACAGAAAGCCGTCTTCCTTAGTCCGTGTGTACAGTTGCGCGCTTGTATTTCAACAATATTTCACCAATCTAAGCACAAATGGTGTGGCCAAACTTCATTTCGCAAGATTTATTTAGAGTTCGACAACTTGTCGCCACTATGCCCTGCAGACCACTGGAAAGAGCTGCTAACCCTGTTCGGCCGTTCGAAGCACGCCTCCTACGAGCACGTGACCGCAGAAGAGCAGGCACTGGCCATGGTGGCATACCTGTCGCGTCCAGACCAGCGGCTGAACAACAGACTCGTGTTGGCTTGGCACGTTCTTCGCTACTTGGTTAGCCCCAAGTTGGACGTCCTGGAGGCTCTCAACAGGACGGGCGCGTATGAGAACCTGGACGGCGTAGCCATGGTTAGATGGTGCTGCGTAGGCTATACTTTCTAGAGGACTCAGCAACAGGCACAAAAATGTCTCTCCTATGATTGAGAGAACAATAGCTCGGAATTATATCACGTAGATATCTTCACGAAACTATTTAAATATGTTCAGGAAAAAATCCAGATGGTTGAAGATGACCATGACGACATTTTTATAGTAGTATACAAAAGTCGTCAAACACATTAGACGAATTAACTAACAGTTTCTTCATACACTGTATGACAATGAATAAACCGTTTGGATTCATCGACTACCAGCAGGTCTGCACAACGAACTTACTATATATTTATTGGCACCTCCTTCGAAACAGGGTACAGTGTCAAGGAGGATAGTGTCAAGGAGTGTCCTTGGGTAGCGATCGACAGACATCCCGTCAGCTTGTTCTAATACGGTTCCAAAAATTTGAATTCAGCAGTTCTGCCTATATTTGTAAGATCTTTTATGCCTTCAATCAAGCATCTATACCTGCTCTTTCCTTTGTGTATTTTGATGACCTACATTCTTGATACTGTACTTTATCAGCCCTTCAGTCTTCGTCCAATCACTGTTACTTTCGAGCAGACCTAGGCAGCTGAATGTCTGACGAAATCATCTCATGGAGGCATGAGAGCTAAGCCCCGAAATATATGGACAAGCAACGTTCAATCTTTAGAGTGCAATGCGCTAAACATTTTCCCGACTCATGCAGATCTATACTGTGTAGCCCATTGCCGAATGATATGGTGCAGTAAATTATGTGCCATAGAATTAACGCCACCCACGGCTAATGACTATTCAGATAACATACACTTAGGAAACTCACATCGCCCTCGCATACGTGATATCGGTAAGATTCATTTGAAACCAATTTAGATCATGCAAGAGACGTCCGCCAGGTTCCCGTGAGATTATGTCTGCCTACAGAATTCGCGGACTGCTCAATATCTAACAGAGCTTGTATTGATACCAGCTACATGTCTATTTTCGCCGCATTTAGAATATAGGAGATTAGATTCGTCATATAAATGCTTCACAAGCCACCATTCTTTTAACTATGCTCGTTCGTTAGAGCAGACGGAGAGGGGGGGGAGGGGCTAGTACATCCAGTGTGAATGTTTATAGCCTTTGTCTGGTCTTCTAATGCTGTAATGTTGCTTCCCGGTTGTTTATCTTATGATTATGCCAACGATTAGTTATGTGAATTGTCTCAAAACGCATCTTGTCTCGGATCCTCTTTTCTATAGTCCAGTTAACACTTGAAGACAGGTACCAGTCGTCTGCTGCTGTAATGATGCTCCAAAATGTTTTAGCATTTCGTGAGATTCCAACAATTAGTTATGTGAATTGTCTCAAAATGCATCTTGCCGCGGATCTTCTTTTCTGTTGCCTAGTTACCACTGGAAGACAAGCACCGGTCATCTGCTGCTGCAATGATGCCCCACAGTGTTTTAGCATTTCATGATGCCAACAGTTATGTGAATTAACTGTCTCGAAAAGCATCCCAACCTCGAATCTTCTTTTCTATTGTACAGTTGACGCAGGAAGACAAGTGCCATCGCCTTGTGGACAACGTCATCGGCGTGCCATACAAAGCACTGGACATGCTGGAAGGTGAATAGAGCACATTTCAGTGTATACTACAAAACTCGAATAATTGCCTGCCGCGCGCTTGTGTAATCTTCAAAATATTCAAATCGGTTGTATCGCATTGAAGAAAAATTATTATTTAGAATTAAACTTGCCCCCCTCCCCCGTCATTGAGAATCCTTCGCACGCCAGTGGGCTATTGAGGAGCAACAATTTGGAGACCGATGTCAATCGTGCTACAATGTCTTCCTAAATTCATTGTTCCCCCTATATCTCCCGTTGCCCCTTTTCTATTTAAGCCAACGTAGGGTAAGACATCATCTGGTCGCCGCGTATGACATTTATCTGCAACTCTCTCTTTTATTGTCAGGCGAAAATGCCGTATCAATCGAGACCATATCGAACGTGACCAGATTCATGGCCGAATTCCAGGACGCGGCGGCCTTCGTTTTCAGGGACGGAGCGAAGCTACAAGATGTCGTGGCAAGCAAGGCAGCGTCCGCAGAAGGCTCTACGACGCCTGCGAGCCGACATGTCGCACTGTTCCCGGAGTCGCCAGCAGGGAGCTCTGAGGCCGAGTACCTGTTCAGAGCACTTGGAGATACACGGACGGTTCGGAAAGTTTTCGCTAACCTTCCGTCTTTATCACTTTACGTGCGCAGATGGAATTTCGTATTAAGAATTCCAATTTCATTCGAAGAGTTATGGGACGTGCTCGGTTTCTTCAATGGATATGCGTGAATGGAGCACAATTACTTAAATGTCTCATAAAACGCAAAACGTAACCATGGCAGAACCGGCGTCAAGATTATTTTACCGAGAGGGTGTGGCACCCACGATCCCAGAGTTCCTTCAGGGAGGCAGGGAGGCGAAGACCTTAGCCATTGCGTTCTGACTATGTTCCTTCTTGGACAACGGGGAGGGGGCAGGCAAAAATTGAAGGGGGAGGGGATGCTCCAGCGTCCCTGTGCCCACCCTTAGCGCCGCCTCTAAATCGTCGGTGTAAGCGGCGCCAACACGGGTGCTGCAAAAAAAAAAAACATTAACCGATGGCGTCACCTTACGTCTTTAATACGGGACCGACCGCCAGAACATTATCTTTACGACCTCACAAAACGCGACTTCACATAATGAACGCCATTACACGTACCACCTCACCGCTTCGTCAAACGTGGGCCGATCTCTGGATGAAACGCAGAACCACGTGAGTTAAAGAAAGCTTCTGATGTGTCCTAACGTGAATTATCCTATCCCTGATGTGTCCCTGATGTTTATCCCTGATGTATCCTATCCTGTAGTCTGGAGGCAACGCAGAACCACTTCTGGCGCAGAATGGAGCTCTCGAAATAAGGGTGAGGGGGGGAGGAGAGGGAAGGTAGAACTAATAGAATCGACGGAGAAGAAAAAGAAGGCGGCTTTCGCGTTCGAGTGACTTGTCTAGGCTCAGGGGCGTAGGCAGAAACATTTTTTTTAATTTTTCTTGGAGGGGGGGGGGGAGGGAAAGAAACCTTGATGTCAGGGTGGGCACCCATTTAAAATGGTCATTGCTTAAGCTGTGTTCGCCATGGCGAAAAAAAAAATTGGGTGGGAGAGGGGGGACACGGACCTGGTGCGCCAGGTACCCCCTGGTTAGTCTTGCTCTTTGTGGCTATGAAAAATCTGTAAACAGGAGTTGTGTCGAGCCTACGGACTTTTCATCGCAAACTTCCATCCATCTTCCTCTTCCATCAGTTCTTTTTTATTATTTCTTTGTGGCCAAGGAGTTCATTCGGCCGTTTATAACACGCGCACATGTGTGTGCGTGTGCGTGTGTGTGCGTGTGTGTGCGTGTGCGTGCGTGTGCGTGCGTGCGTGCGTGTGCGTGCGTGTGTGTGCGTGTGCATGTGTGTGTGTGTGTGTGTGTGTGTGTGTGTGTGTGTGTGTGCGTGTGTGTGTGTGTGTGTGTGTGTGTGTGTGTGTGTGTGTGTGTGTGTGTGTGTGTGTGTGTGTGTGTGTGTGTGTGAAAGAGAGAGAGAGAGATCGCGCGAAATGTAACGTGCGCCGTGCTCCCAACCGGGCAGCAAAAATTAGGCGCCTTCGTCTTCTAACCACTAGCACCCCACGTCTGGCTCCTCACCGAGCCTTACTTGTAGTCCCCAACACCCGCGTGCCGCAGGACACTGCCACGTCTACAGAGCCAGACCAGGCAGCCAGTGCCCCCACCTTCCCCAAGCTGTGGCTGCGACGTCTGCGAGCGTGGCACGCCCTGCCGCCGCTGGTGCAGGCGCTGCTACCCGCGATGGTATCTGTGGTCAACGTGGACTCGCTGGCGGCCTTCTTTCGACCGCCTTATTATGACGTCAGAGCACTCCCGGCGTACAACTTCGCCGCTCTCGGACAGGTATACCATTTTAATGTCGATCTGCCCTAACAGCAGGGTCGTATACAGTCATGACTTTATTTCGGGAGAAGAGGTGGACAGTCATATATGTGCACGTTCGAATCACGGTGTAAGAATAGTTTCTTACACCGTCATTCGAATGAATAAATGAAACTATTCTTACACCGAGTTTCGAATGAATGTTTTTTGTGTTTCGTGTAATATATATGCATATACCTTACAAGTTTTAACGCAAAGAAAGCTATATAAAACAAAATGCGCTCTGTATGTCGTCAGTTTCTTTAGTCGTTGCGCTGTGAGCACGATTCAACATTTTTTTTGGTCGTGAGACAACAAGCCCCAATCGTCAGCCATCTTGTAAAGCTACCCTTCCTGCGATGCACCTACCCTATAAGTGATGACAGCCTGTCACTTCTGGAAACAGCGTGTTCAAGCGCCGCTTGCTTATACGCTACGACGAGGAGGGCCTCTGTTCCCTTAAGTGATATAAGCACGCAGAACAGACAAGCGCAACTCAGCATGCGCAAGTACGACTGCGTCTCCACTGTAAGCACGACATATGCCACCTTTGGTTGGGCGAACGGGTATCTGCAGTGCCGGAAACGGCACTTGTGGATTATGAAAAGACTCTATAGGCATTAAATATAGAAGATTAAAGTGAATGAAATAAGAATCAAGAATAAAGCCGACGTGAAAGCGAATTAAACAAGGGCCAAGTGTGAATGAACACCTCTGCAACCAACTCTCGAAGTGTAATAATAATCATTCGGGTTAACGTCCAAAAACCACCATATGAATATGAGAGACGCCGTAGTGGGGGTGTGGCAGTCTGGGCTAGTTAGTATGACATGACGATAGTTATAGCGCGAGAACAGAACGACGACAAATAGGCCTCGTGTACTTCTTGTCTCTTTGTCGTCGTTCTGTTCTCGCGCTATAACAATCATGTAGTAGAGGGGGGGGGGGGGGGCTCTAAAAATTTCGACCACCTGGAGTTCTTTAACATGCATCTAAATGACATGTAGAAGCAGTTGTGACGGCTAAAAAACTCTATGATAAGAAATCACAATCCAACCGATTGGGAATGTCAATACTTTTTTTTACTTATGAATTTCGTGAACGCGTGGCACCGCTTTAGGCAAATTTTGGACAGGCGGACTTGGCTTCTACGAGGATTGCAACATTTGCAGCCACGGAGGAAGTAGGAGGAAGGAAAGGTCAAGGAGAGGCCCTGACGTCACTCGTTGTGAAGCCGGGATGAAGCCGGAAGTCGGCCATATTGACTAGGCAAATTCTCCTCGCTTGTTTACATCCGAATGTAAAGCAGAAGGCACGACTCTCTCTCCGGCTCTGAAAGCACGTGGGCTGCGCAGCACGTGTGTCGTGACGATCCGAAACTAATGGAACGGCGCTCATTACTCTGAGCCTGCGGGACACCTTCAGCGAAATCGCTTCGTCCGAGTAATAACAGGGAGTAACAGCTCGCTGACAACGAAGCAACTACGAGAGAACGCGCGCTAGATGCACTGACAACGGCGAGTGCTTTCACGTCAATAATTCAGCAATTGTACAGACAACACGATCGGTCGGGCGCCTTCTACGGTTGCATTCTGCCACGCGACCGACGCAGCGTCCTGCCACTGTGTCCGTGTTCCGCGTGAAACTCACTGGCGTCAGCATTCTGCGACCGTGGTGACTTTGAGCACGGTGCTAGTGACAGTTGAACGCGGTTGCTGTTACGTTGAGACTACATGCAATGCTGGTGGAGAGTGTACCAAGCGGAACAGAAAAGGTGTTTTAATACGCACATGCAAGTTGTTACTGTACACACACAACACGCATGTGCACATGGTCCTCATGGCGTCTTGCTGGGCCCAACAGCGTCGTCCGTTGTCACAAGCAGGAGCACTGCTCAACCGTCACTGACCTGCAAGGCGTTCGTCGTCATTCAGCTTCGTCATGGTGCCCAACGCAATTTCGCTGAACACTAACTGCTTCATCCGCGTCATCCGCCGCACGACATATGGATATGCACTTGTTCTACGCACTGTTGAAACCCCGTGATGGACGAGGATTTGTAAACGTTGCTAAGAGTAATGTAACTGCCAGGAGAACACTGCGTAACCAATAACGCAGCGCAGAACACAGATATTGCCCGCCACGGCTCAGCACGAGACCTGGGGAGGCACACATTCCGCCGCCAGCCGCGGCCGCTCACTGCGAGACCAGCTCCACTGCGCAACACGTAACCACAGCAACGCCGCCATTGTGCCTAGTGAATATGGCCGCCATGATGTCATTTCCGCCACACTTTTCACGCCCTGCGCCGGCTGGACATGCCCTCTCCTTACCTTTTTCCTTCCTCCGTGTTGGCAGCCAATCACCATGGCTATTTTGTGGTGTGTGACCATTTATTTGTTGCTGGCAACAATTAAAGCACACTTACTTGCGGCTTTCTGCTTCGCTGGAGCCGTTTGTAATGGGCGTCGTGCTGTCATTGTGCCATCTCTCGGCCAGCTTGTCGAAGAATGGATGCAGCAACCGCGAAAATGCGTCGTGTTTGCCGCGGTAATACCGTATACGTTAACCGTCATTTTGAACGTCAAGTGATTTTTCACACGAAGGACGGCGGAAACACAAGTGCAGGCTGTCGTTGTTTCGACGTGCCGTACACTTGGCGTTCGCGACTGGCGCAAGCTGCCGAAGTCGATCTTCGAGTGCGCAACTTCGAGCAGGTTAGGAGCGGGTTAGAACGGGTGCACGTTAGAATCGGGAATATATATATATATATATATATATATATATATATATATATATATATATATATATATATATATATATATATATATATATATATATATATATATATATTGTAATGATGATTGTAGTGGGTCATGCAAATCTCGGCACACACATTGTCAGTGCTAAGCACGAGACGCTCGGCCCGGACTGTCGCTGATTTTGATAGCTAGGCCTACGCTCCTACCTGGTCTCGGATAACAGTTTTGACTGTCTCCGTTCTATATTATAATTGGTGGAGTTTGCTGGGTCTCCTTGCAATCCTGGAGTTGCGAAGCCGGACTCTACCTGCTGTCATGACCACTGCATCTGCCACAAGCCCTCCTCCTATGGCTTCCCAGGCCATCGGGTGCTCCGGCGCGGTCCGTCAGCGGGATCCTCCCATATTCAGCGGCACTGACGACCACGACGTCGACGACTGGCTGGCTACTTATGAACTCGTGAGTGTCTTGAACAAATGGGACGAAGCCACGAGACGGGCCACTGTCGGCATTTACCTCAGTGGCATTGCCCACTTATGGCTTCGGAACCATGAGACCGACGTTCCCACCTGGACAGCATTCAAAGCAAAGTTCAGCGAAGTCTTTGGTCGTCCTTCTGTCCGCAAACTTCGTGCGGAGCAGCGCCTTCAGTCGAGATCTCAACTGCCTGGTGAGAACTTTACAAGTTATATAGAAGACGTCATTGACTTGTGCAAGCGCGTCGATGTGAACATGACAGAGGTGGACCGTATCAAGCATATTTTTAAGGGTATTGACGAGGACGCTTTCCAGATGCTCATTTCGAAAAGCCCTGCTACTGTCGCCCAAGTTACCGAGCTCTGCCAAAGCTATGATGAGCTCCGCCGGCAACGTCTCGTCACCCGCCGTGCTGTCCCACATCAGGAATCGATGTCCGGCTTAACTCCCTCGCAAGACCCCGTCCTCCTCTCGCAGATCAAAGATTTCGTGCGCGAAGAAGTTGCCCGCCAACTCTCGCTCATCTCTGGCCTACCGGAGCGCAGTGCACCGCTTAGCCCTACTCTACGGACTATTATACGAGATCAAGTGTCTGAGGTCCTTCCTCCACAGCTGGTGCCACCAGTCAATGCACCATTGACGTACGCCGAAGCAGCAGCACGACCACGACCACAGACGTTCCAAGCGCCGCCTCCACAGCCTGCTCCTGTTTATGCCGCCCTGCCGCCACGACCTCCACTTCGCCGAGTCCCTAATCCATGGCGCACAGCCGACAACCGACCGATCTGCTTTTCGTGTGGTCTACCTGGGCACGTCGCACGTCTGTGCCGCCGCCGTCCACTCCACTCACGTGAAAACCTACGTCCATACGAAAACGATTACACGTACACTCAATACACCCCAGACCCCGAATTGTACGCTCCTCGTCCAAGCCACCGACCAGCTCCTGATCGCCGATCTCCTTCTCCACGTCGACGCTCGCCCTCCCCGATGCGCCGACGCCCCCCTACAATCGACGCGGAAAACTAAATGACGCAGTTCCCGAGGCAAGAACTGCGTCCTCGTCGCAAAGCACAAGCCCTCTTCGTTCGCCGCCGAATATAATTAATGCCGTTCTTGAAGGTGTACCCGTACTTGCCCTTATTGATACTGGTGCCGCAATTTCTGTCATCGCCGAAAAAGTTTGCCGTTCAATTCGAAAAGTGACAATGCCTTACTTGGGTTCATGTCTTCATACTGCCACTGCACAGCCTGTGCAGCCTGTGGCCGCGTGTACTGCCAGACTTGTAATTCAAGGAGTGCCCTACACAGTCCAGTTCGTAGTACTCCCGCACTGTTCTCATGACATCATTTTAGGTTGGGATTTTCTCTCCCATCACCAAGCCGTCATTGATTGCGCCCGTGCCGAAGTCGCCTTTTGTCCCCTTGGTGATGCGCTACCAGTGCACGATCGCCCTTCCGACGCGAAGTTGGTCATTAGTGACGACACCCAAATCCCTCCACGCGCTACTGTCTTCGCACCTGTGTCGTGTTCCACCGTCGTCGACGCTGCCGCATTCTTCACGCCTTCCGCTGCTTTCGTTCATCGCCACCTATCACCGCTCCCAACCGCTCTCGTTACTCTTCAAGGTGGTGCGACCAACGTGCCTGTGAAGAATCCGTTCCCATTCACGATTACGCTACTTCGAGGCGAATGTATTGGTTCGATAGAATCATTCGAAACCATCGCTACACTTGACGTTCCTGATGAATCATCGGAAGTCAGTGCCCTCTCCTGCAGTTCCGTGAATGACCCTCCCACTACCGACATTTTCAACCGTGTCATCGACGAAGGCCTAAACCCACAACAGAGGTGTGAGCTTTTGAGCCTCCTTGACGAGTTTCGACAATCTTTTGACAGTCACAGCGCTACTTTAGGTCGCACATCTACCGTATGCCACCAGATCGACACAGGTAATCACCCACCACTACGGCAGCGACCATACCGTGTTTCGCCAACTGAACGCCGTATCATCGATGAACAAGTAGGTGACATGCTAAAGCGAGGCGTCGTTCAACTGTCAAACAGTCCTTGGGCGTCGCCGGTTGTTTTAGTTAAAAAGAAGGATGGCAAGATACGCTTTTGCGTAGATTATCGTCGCCTAAACAAAATAACACGAAAGGATGTTTATCCTTTGCCTCGAATCGATGACGCCCTCGACTCTTTACAAGGCGCAGAGTTCTTTTCCTCCCTTGATCTACGCTCTGGGTACTGGCAAGTGCCCATGAATCCGGATGATAGGCCAAAAACTGCATTTGTTACACCAGACGGCTTATACGAATTTAACGTGATGCCATTCGGGCTATGCAATGCGCCGGCAACATTTGAGCGCATGATGGACACTATCCTACGAGGCCTCAAATGGAACACGTGTTTGTGCTACTTAGACGATGTAGTGGTATTCTCACCCGATTTTCCCACGCACCTTCGTCGCTTGGAACAGGTTCTACGCTGCCTCTCTGCAGCCGGCCTCCAACTCAACTTGAAGAAGTGTCACTTTGGAGCGCGCAAGCTGACCATTCTCGGACACGTCGTGTCGAAGGATGGCGTTCTTCCTGACCCCGCTAAGCTACGTGCTGTTCGCGAGTTCCCGAGGCCCGCGTCTCTCAAGCAGCTGCGTAGTTTCATTGGCCTTTGCTCATACTTCCGCCGCTTCGTCCGAGATTTCGCCTCGATCATGGCGCCTCTGACAGACCTACTTCAGGGAGACCGCAATTTATCTGCGTGGTCTCCAGCTTGCGACAGTGCCTTTGCGAAGCTCCGTGAACTGCTTACAACACGGCACCTCAAGCGACGACAGGCTTTTCTCCATTCTTTTTACTTTATGGTCGAGAACCATCGTCTCCAATTGACACCATTCTCCCCTACCGACCCGACTCATCCGAAGGCACACCACTTTCCGAAGCCGCGCGGTATGCGGAAGAATGTCGGCAATTAGCTCGCACCCTTACAACCCAAGAACAAGGGCTACAGAAATTTCGTCACGACGATGGACGGTCCAACTACCAATTTTCGCCCAACTCTCTTGTTTGGCTGTGGGTGCCCCCCAGTGCTGCTCCTGGTACCTCTACAAAGTTTGTCAGCAGGTACCATGGACCTTATCGCGTCATAGAACAAACTTCCGCTGTTAACTACCTCATCGAACCCCTCACGGCCACTGTGGACATGCGTCGCCGAGGCCGCGAAATCGTACATGTGAATCGCCTCAAACCATATCACGAACCACTTGTCCTCACGACGCCTTAGAACACTTACTTGGCATTATCTTCAGCGAGGGGGAAATATGTAATGATGATTGTAGTGGGTCATGCAAATCTCGGCACACACATTGTCAGTGCTAAGCACGAGACGCTCGGCCCGGACTGTCGCTGATTTTGATAGCTAGGCCTACGCTCCTACCTGGTCTCGGATAACAGTTTTGACTGTCTCCGTTCTATATTATAATATATATATATATATATATATATATATATATATATATATATATATATATATATATATATATATATATATATATATATATATATATATATATATATATATATATATATCTTTTTGGGTCATGTGAATTGGGTGCGCGTTGGAATTTGGTGAATATGCGCAGATCGAGAAAACTATCACGACCATTAACCGGCACACGCTTTCTTTGTTCTCCTCATCCTCTTGGGTGAGAGAACGAATGTAGCGACACTGAAAGAAAAAAAGAGGAGGAAGAAGCGAAGGGGAGAAATAGAGAGGGATGAAAGTGGCAGAAATAGAAAGACTGATATAAGTAGACGGATGGAGAAAGATATAGACACAAAACTATAGAAAATAGCAGAATAGCAAGTGAGAGAGAAAACGAAAGGGAGAGAGAAGTATGTCAAGAGGGAGATAAAAAATATGAGAATCGATATAGATAGAATGAAAGCACGAAATGGGAAAGGACACTGACATAGAAAGAGAGGTAAAGCGACATAAATACGTAGTGACAAAAAAAAAGGATAAGAAAGAAATAAAGAGAGAAGTAAAGAAAAAGAAGGCAGGCTGCCAAGCTTCCCAGTTCTTTAAGACTTGGTGCCACCAATAGGAAGCTTCCCTAATCTTTTATTTTAAAGGTTTATCGTGGGGGCACCGGAGCTTCCCAGTGTACTCCCTGGCGTTAGCTCAAGAGACTGAAATTTTTTTTAGCGTACGATCACGTGGCAACATTTGCGCATTACCCAGATCATCGCGCAAGCCATGGCGCACGAGTTGATCAAACGGCGAAGCGACGATCCGGCCGTAGGGGAGCGCTGGCGTCGTTTCTGGGACGAAGATGACCAAGTGACTGGCAGCAGCGTGTACTGTCTTTACGCTGGTTACAGTGAGGTAAGTAAATCAGATGTTCACGTTAACTTTTGAAGCGCATACGTGTCGAAACGAAACCCACGCACGTGATTTCGCTATTCGTATTAAGAGCTAGCAGACAACGAAAACAAGGAAAGAAAATGATTGCTTGATTGAAATGACGAAACAGAAAAAAAGACACTTCCGCAGACACATATAAATGTCCAATAAAACGAACTGGAAATGTACCTCGCGCGTAACTGCACTAGTAAAAGCACGGACAAGACTCGAAACTTCTTTCTTGGAGGGGTGACCGGTCAGACTAATAACCGTGCCACACGGGCAGAGAAAATGGCATTTACCCCCGAATGCCTTCAGATTTATTGCCATTTGCGCGGTGCCACACGGGCGAACGAAATGGCATTCATCCGAATGCCATTCGCCACCAAATGCCTTCGCCAGAACTCAGTTGACTGAGAAATGCCTACTCTCGACGACACAGCTCGCGAAGTGCGATTTACCTTAAAGTAAATAAAAACAAATCATATTCAGCTAAAAATAAAACTTCCCGTCTTTTACTTGCACTAAACTTTTAAAAAAGTGCTTTGAACGTTATACGAAGATGAGGTTGAAATGGTTTGAAATTAATTGAAGTTCAATGTCCTGAAGCTGGCGCATAATAACTCGTCTCTGCTCCAGAATTATTCGCTTTTGAGCACAATGCTTTGCACGGAAACACACAAATGCTGCCATGAAAAAATGAACTCTGCGAACATCTTCTGAGAGATGCGACAGGTGCGATGCGACAGGCGCCATTTTCTAATTACGCTGTGGATCTGACTAGTGTTGGCTTAGGTTGCTACGGTCGGCTGCAACGTCGTAAAACAAAGCAAGAAACTACAACTTAGGGCAGCGTAATATGCTTATTTCTACTTTTAATGATTATATTATGTGTATGAAGCTTGTAAACGCTTGTTTATTTTTTTATTGCTATTCCCCCAATACTCACTTGGAAGGTGCTGCGATTGACATCATCAAGTCAAATGTCATTCGCTTTGGACGTGTAGCAGCGCCGGCGAAACGAATGTCATTCGAGAACTGAAGGCCTTCGCCACCAAATGTCATTTTCTATGCCCGTGTGGCACGGGTATAACATGCTGATGTCCAAGAATCAGTTCGCTCCTTGCCGTTGCTTTCATAAGGGAGCAACGGTCGTGGCATCGCACTTATTCTTTCAAGAAAGCGACACCTATATTACTTTCTTTCGACTCAGGGCCAAAAGTTAGTCCTTTAGCAGAAATAGCTACTAAAGGACAAACAGTTTACTTTCTTGTCCTTAATCCCCGAAGGCAGCAATCGTAGTGAAAGAAGCAGTTAGTTCCCCCAAAAAACACCCCATACACCCCCTTACTTTCTTTTGGCTTAGGAATGGACGTAAAGTTCAATTAGTTCATTGAGAAATGGACACCGTGCGTACATGCACTATAACACGCACCCCGGGAAGACGTGGAAGACACGAGTTTATAATACTTCCTGCGACCATCGTCGTATAAGTTTTATTAGCTTTCTTCGTGTATTGTTTGAGTTAAGCCAAATTATGTAATCGTTTCTTTTATAGTTTTCACGTGTGCTTCAGATAAGCTATCGTGACTGTGACTTTACATTATTAAAACAACGAGGGGGTTGATAGGCAACATAACGACATAGCTCACCGAGTTTCCTGTACAGCTTGCCGAACAGTTTTTTTTTTTCTGTCGCCCGCTACACAACTTTTGAACTGATTTCCTGTGCAGCCGTCTTACATCATTTCACTCGTGCATCTATAGTTTCTTCTGCGCATGCTCCTCGGCAAAAGGGCCATATGTCTAACTAGTCCTTCTCCGCAGGATCAAGCTCCTCAGCCCACGTGCTGAGGGTAGGGCAGAATGCCGGCCCCTCTTTAATGCACCTCTGCCCACTGCAATCCGGCTGAGTCTATCTCGTATTGTACCAGTCGCCTCGGCGAGTCCTAGCGTAATTTTTCTGTATACATGTTTGAAGAAGACTAACTGCCGTTTTGTAAACTGTCCCCATTATTGAAGTCCATCTGTCTTTGGTCTCCTTTAACGAGAAATAAGAGTGATGGTGTCTGACCGACCAGGTCGAACAGACAGCTAAGTGGGTACCAGGTAAAAAAATGTGTAATTAATTTTTTTCTGGATTGTTTTCCTGCTCAGAATGACACTCGACGGCAGAGCAGGCTCGAGGAAAGCGACCTCCCTAAAGAGGCGCGCCTTGACGAGCTCCTGGGCTCCAGGATAGCCTACCTGGCCTTCCAGAGAGCCCGCCACTCCAATGCTTCTGATGGCGGTTACGCGCAGACGCTGCCAGGGGTGCGGCTCTCGAGCAAGCAGCTCTTTCTCGTCATGCACTGCGCGCTGAGCTGCGCCATGGGCGCTGGACACAGTCCTGCCGTCGTTATTCCGCCCGACCGACGCTGCATGGTCATGTACAAGGCGCGAAAACGGTTCATCGACACTCCCTGCGGGAAGGGGCCTGGCGAGAGAGTTCCCAACGAATGCCGATACTTATAAGCCGCTATTAAAGACACGCCACTACATTCTATGCTTAACGCCGGCTACGTATTTTCGGTATGCGGGACAATGATGAGCCACGATGGATGGATGATAGGACTTTTCTTGTAGCCTTGAGAGAGGCAACTAATATAGCGCGCAGTGGGCTTCTCCCACGTTCGGACGGGCAGGCTAAGCCTTGACCACCACATCGTGGGCTCTCTGGACGGGCCGAAGCTGATCCCCCTTGTTCGGGTTTCTGTTGGCGGAGCAACAGACGTTGGCCTGATCACTGTCCAGTAACGATGAATTACTCTTTTATATGTATAGTTATACTTTCAATGCTACGGTTTCGTTTTCACGGCGCTGATGTCTACTCAGTGCCACCGCCGCTAGTAGCAGTAGTGATAGTAGTAATTTGAGTTAAAAATGTTCGGTAAATACGTTTCACTTCGCGGATCGGCACGCAATAGAAATTGATTACGTTTGTTTGAGCCAGACTGGAAAGAATGATGTATTTTTCCCGAAGTAAAGTGAGATCGCAGCGTCCATTCTGTTCGGCACTTCGATGGTTAAAGAACTTTACATATTATGCGGTCTTTACTTCCCACCCCGGTGCGAGTTTCCATGCATACCCCCAAAAACCAAAAAGTAAAAAAGTAGCGAGATCCACGATAAATAATAGGGAAGCAATCCACCTTTCATAATCGCGCGTGCGACAAGCGCTTTCACGAAAAAGTTTGTGTGTACTGCATTGCATGGGGCTAAATTATTTGGCGAGTACGACAAGGGACTTTTCGGCAACGTACACAGGCATTTACGACGTTTATGCACGCCAGGCCGGAAGGCTTATTCTGGCTGTCTGCAGCACAAGGGTGGCCACAGTAATTTCTTGCTGATGCGGTTCTTTTGTGTTGCACATTCGTACGTCTCTCATCCTGTTAGCAGTCGTGATATGTCCAGCCACAGGTACACGAATTGGTCGATTCCAGACACCGGCAGTGTCACTGAAAACGAGATGCGGCAATCGTAATCAAAACAGTCGGAACAAGCGATGAGTACAAGTATTGCAACGTTCTCGCATCATATCACAGCAGTCAATACTCCGCGCAGAGAAGCATGCGTATTCAGAAAGCGAAAATTAAGGAGACAAAAATATGCGTGAGTGTATAGTTCCCCTTATTGGCGTATATTTTTTTATAAATCGTTCGAGAATACGAGCAAGTCTAGTTAAAGGCAGTACAAACCCAGGTTGTGGAGAACGGCAAAAGCTCATAATTACCTTCACGAAAGGTCACGCAAATCGATAACCAATGTCAAAGCATCGTTCGCCCTCCGGCACTTGATGGCGCACTGAAAACTAGGGCGAGGCATAGCCCTGTTTGAATACATCAACGCAACTATAAGATTACCGTGCTAGTGAACCCCAACCTTTTCGGATTTTTAGTTTAGAATTCGTAGATATGTCTATCAAAAACAAGAGATGGTTTGACCGCTTGCTCAGCAAATATTTTTGTATTTTTGGTAGTAATATTTTTAAACTACTTTTTCATATTGGCTTCGTTTTCATTTTAGTTTCATTTAGGTATCCTGCCGCCCGGTTCTTCGCCCATCTTCCTCTGTGGGTAAGCGCCATTCATCTGAGGTCATCAGCATCAGCATCAGCGAGCCCCACCGCGGTGGTCTTGTGGCTAAGGTACTCGGCTGCTGACCCGCAGGTCGCGGGTTCGAATCTCGGCTGAGGCGGCTGCATTTCCGCTTGAGGCGGAACTGTTTTAGGCCCATGTACTCAGATTTGGGTGCACGTTAAAGAACCCCAAGTGGTCGAAATTTCCGGAGCCCTCCACTACGGCGTCTCTCATAATCATATGGTGGTTTTGGGACGTTAAACCCCACATATCAATCATCAATGCTTGTGTAAGCCAAGTTCCTTTCAAGTTGGCAAGTTTGAAGAACGCTTTGGCCACCACATTCTGACGCTATACACTCGGACGCCCGTGACTGCGATGTCACCAAATACCGATGATTTGGCTCAGATTGAAGAAACAAGGAAGTAGCCAAACAGTAGCCAAGTACTGTACGTCTCCCAACTGTCGTAATTTGGCCGCCGCCTTTATGTCTCCTCAAATGTCCGTCTTAATTGTATATGTCCCCTATGAGTAGCGTACCTTTTATGCAGAGTAGAAATGTGACCAGTGCATTGCCTGTGTGATGCCGCGTAATGGAAGCTGCTGTAATTGGGATGTACATGTACAACGCTCAACTGCTCAAATTTTAGGTCTATAACGACGGAGCGTCGCGCTCGGAACAGAAAGAGCGACATCTGCAGTCGCAAATACGCCATATATATATATATATATATATATATATATATATATATATATATATATATATATATATATATATATATATATATATATATATATATATATATGTATATATATATATATATATATATATATATATACATATATATATATACACATATATATATATATATATATGTGTGTGTGTGTGTGTGTGTGTGTGTGTGTGTGTGTAGGGAGAGAGAGATAATGAAGAAGCAAGAGAAACAAAAAAGCCCGATTTGTCCGGCGGTGGGATGCAATAGGTTTGATGGGCGAGGCAACAAGAACACCAGTGTCCATGGTGTACTGTTTCTTCATCCTTGGTCTCACCACGGCAAAAATGTCAATTTTTTAAACTGGCGCTCGCTTTTATATGCACTGCTGTAAGCACTGTCATGTTATATGTACCGGCGTCAGGTTTATAGACATTTTTCATGTGACTATTTATTCTTTTTTTGCGTGCGTGCGTGCGTGTGTGTGTGTGTGTGTGTGTGTGTGTGTGTGTGTGTGTGTGTGTGTGTGTTTTCTTCTTTTAGCATTCTTCTCTTTCCTTCTTTCTTCCCTTATCTCTTCTATGCCTCCCCTTCGCGAAGGAGCAGGCAGGCGTTGTGCCCTCATAAAAGGCAATTGTCAGCCTTTGCTCTCCCTATTTCCTCAGTCTTCGTGTTTTCTATGTACGCAAACCAAATAAATACACAAATAATGCTACAACATGACTCGTGGCACCGATTGGAACGAAACTTCCAACATAGCGTTTACGCTGATGCCCGTATGTTTCAACACAACGCAATAGATGACACTTTTATTATAAAGATATACAAAGAATCCGCGTCCGATTCCTCGCCGACCCCCTGCAGTAAGCTGTGCCTTTCACACGGAAACAATTCATCCAGCACAGCAGTCGGTGAGTGCCCTTTTCGGTGACCATAAACTCAGCCTGTAGGAGCAGTATCATCGTCTGTAGGCTCCGAAGGCACTCGGAGCTCATCAATGCCGAACATGAGGAACCATCTGGATTGGACAGCAGAACGTAAGCGATGCGAAATCAGCTATAAATGCGGGTCAGCCTACATGCGGTTAGGGTTAAGTGACAACATTCAGTTGGTGGCATCCGGTTTCGAGTGTCTTACCATCGTATTCTTAAACTGAACTTGACTTGCCTTCGCCTCAATGCAACGCGTTTAAAATACGATTCTGCTGCCTTGCCACCACCTAAAGACATCACGTTCGAAACGTGCTCGTGCTCGGTTGAAGGCAGTGACAAGTCAAGTTCAAATCAAGGAGCATTTCCGAACACGAGGGTTTGAGAAGCAGTGGACGACAGATTGGTATTGTGCATTTGCAGATGCCAAATGGTTAAAACCTAATGTAGTCACTTTATTTCTTCTTTTTTGACTACTGATTTACTACTAACGACACATAACGATCAAAATTTTTTGGAAGACATGGTGTCGCTGGTGACAACCGATGTGCTGCTTAAGACCCGTAGCTATGAAAAATCGTTGGCGCACAGGATGCCACTAAAGCGGGCATTGCGACTAGCACTAATGTATTCTTTAAAGCAGAGACTACCAGCTTAGCGTGAGTAAGCTTCGATTCCTCTCTACTCTACCAAAGCAGACTATGCAGGCGAGCGGAATGCGAAAACTAGGGAATGCGTGGGGCTGAGTAGGATACAAGACTGAGCGGGTATTGCCGTCTTACCTCAAAAGACAAGATTGTATATTGCTGCCATTTTATCTCAATATCAACCCCACGTTCTTCCTGCCTTTTCATTGTTTCTGCCCACCTACCCACTCATTTTCGCACTTGACCTCTCCTCCTATTAATTCTGTTGTGGTTGGGGAGCACAATATCGCTAGCCGGAACGCTGGCTCCAAAGACAGCTTGCGTTTCAATAATTTTTCTTTGTTTCACGCTTCTGTCTGCTCCTGACATTCTACGCTGTTTGGAATTCTACGCGCAGGTGAGACGGAAAACCATCCCGGGAATGATGCTCAGCAGTCCCTCGCTGCTAACACACCCTCCGAGCCTTCCGTTGAACCACCCATCATTCCTCCTGTCAATCAACACGACGCTAGAGGTCTCTTCAAGGGCTCAACCATAGACTACACTGTGGCTTGCACGGCGACCGAGCAGCGAGCATGCCACATCGCTCGCCACCTCGCGGCGTGGAACGAGTTCCATCTTCCATACTATCTAGAACTGCGGGACGACTCGTCCTCGTTGCCAGGACTCGGCCGGCTATCACTCGTCAGCTGCGACAAGCCCAGCCTGCGGTACTGTACCCCTGACTAGTTGCACCTGTGCGCAACTGTCGTCAACGCGCTACTAAAGACCCATGTCTGCGTCACCCGTGTCGCCATCGTCCACACCTGGTCGAAGTCGCACGTAAAACTTGTGGGCGAAGCTATTCGCTACAACTGCAATGCGTCCTTAAGGTACCTCACCTTGGGGTTCGAACGTTTCTCCGACAACGGTGTCTGGAGCGTCTTGTCTTCACTCGTGCAGCTCGAAGAACTTGAATGCCTTTCGAGCGACGATTGTCCGGATGAGTTTCTCGGCACGCTTTCGATGTTGCTTCAAAAGACAAAGTCATTGAGGGTACTCAAGATACCGGAGCTGCGAATCAATCGCCGCGGCTTGGGCCCCATGTTTATGGAGCGACCATCGCGCCATAGTCCGGCAGCGGAACAGGACGAGTACCAGCGAGATTTGGTCGTCATCGACCACGACACGAAGAACTTCGTGGTCGAACGTTTTCTACAGGCGCTCAAGGAGAACTCGACTTTGAAGGAACTGTCCCTAAACGAGTCGGTAGTGAGCGAAGCTTCTAACGAGGCCTTCGAAGGGTACGTGGCCAAAAGCGGTTCACTGACCTCCTTCAGCGTCGTGGCGGGTAGCGACTTGAACCGCTTCAGCACGGATCGAGTCCTGAAAGCTCTTCTGAAGAACACAAGCTTAACCAAGGTCACACTCATCGGGATCGTATATAGTAAGCACTCCGCCCTGCTGGTGCAGCGGGTTCTCGAGGGACACCAATCGCTGCGCAGTTTCGAGGTGTCTGTGGGGCATCAGTATTCCTCTGAGCGGTTGTACGGTCTTTCGCCGAGGACGGAGTTCGACGACTGGCTCGTTGCACTCATCCGAAACGACGTCATGGAAGAAGTCACGTTCACCTTCCACATGCCACTCGTCTTCTCCGCCCCGGACAAGTGGGAAGCATTCGCTATACAACTGCCGACCCGAGTGAATCTCAAGAAGGTCACCATAGTGGCGTACAGAGAAGATGTCTTCCAGTCGGTTCTGTGCCGCATTCTGAGGCAGAATGGTGCCGAAGATAAGGTCTCGTTTCAACTCTACAACGTGCACGAAAGCATAGACTTGCTCCAGCATCGAACCTTCTCGGGTGTCTATGCTTGCGTGTTTCAGAACCATGGCACGCATTTCCAGCGGCTCCTAAAGGCGTTGCCGTCCCTCCACCACGTCACGACGGTGCATCTGGACATGTGGATGTGGTGCATAGATGAGACGCTCTCTTATTCTGTCGTCGAGTTCATCGAGGCCGCTACGTCGATAAGAGAACTGCGCCTGATCAGTTCGCTTCACGACCAATCCACAACCGATCACTGGGCTGCGGTAATCGACTCGCTATCTCGTAACGAAGGCCTGCGAAAGCTCCGCTTGCAGGCCAGGGTTGAAGACCCGAGGCACGCAAGCATCGTAGCACGCGTCGTGAACGGCAGCCGCCATATTAACAAGGTTCACTTCAACGTAGGCGGGACACTCGAAACGGCCGCATTGGTTCGGTGTCTGTCCGAAGGGATCGGGGACAGCTACAACCTCGTGAGCGTCAGCGTCAACGGCATGCTGGAGGCGGAAGAGGCGATCAAAGACTGGTTCGCTGTGCGAGAGGCGACACGGCGAAATTGTAGTCTCGTCATTCGCGCCACGCGGTTTCTAACGGCGGATGAATGTTGGGACAGGTAGGAGCATGCTGCTTTTGCATTCTTCATATGTATCGCTCTGCTAGAAGGACAGGAATGCGTGTAGTATTGCGAGCAAACGATAGGTAAAAAAAATTCAATGTTTATCAATATGTCGAATGGCGTATGCGATTGCGTATATACGGGGATGCCGATTTCCACTGAAGGATGTAGTACATGAATTTTAGTACACCCTGGCATGTTCAAAACAGGTGCCATGTTGTAGCTGCTGGAGCTTGATTTGAGGAACATGGACTGGT
>NW_023612533.1:35000-59282 GCF_013339725.1 Rhipicephalus microplus
ACAGCATGCGTCACCACACGCAACGTCGAGGAGTTCGAGGGCATCTCTATCAAGTAAAGCGTGCCGTTTCCACCCATCACCAGAAAGGTGGTTGGTCACTTCCACAGAGCGGGTCCGTCTGGACTGACGCCTACTCAAATCAGTTCGTGTGTCCGCTGTGCTTAGGCACGACGATGTGGTCGGCAAAAGCTACACGCGCCAAGACGTACACGTTTTAACGTGACAGCGACCTCAGCCGATAGCGTGTACATGTCGCGTTTGGTGTAGAATTCATAGGCGCTTTTCAAGTTAAAATTAAGGTTCCAAGTTTAATAAAGGTCTATTGCGGATATATTTGCTTGATACATTTCCTTTGTTTTTGTACAACGACTCGCTTATTTGTTTTTGTTGTAATTATTTACGCAAAAGTTCTAATTGACTAAGGCGCGTACTTAAGCATCGAAGGCTGTCAAGGCTATAGCGCACCTGCATTTCTGCAATAAAACATATTTAACGTTCGCTGTCCACGACCCGTTGGCAACATGAGGAACGACGAAGCATTGCTTCCATCAGGTGGTGGTGGTGGTGGTGCTGTAGCAGGCGGGGTTAGCCTGGCCTGCATGGCCGGCAATTGTTCCGCCTGAGCATCTCCTGAATTTGGAAAATGTCACCACGTGTCAGACAGCCCAGTGTCTCGCAGGAAGACTAACAAAATTCGTTGCACGTTCCTCCTAGTTGCCGCGGGTCCTTCAGGAAAGATGATGTCATCAACTGTCCGGTGTTTATGACAGCCTTTTCGCAAGGTGCGGATCATCGCTGCTCTTTGCACATCAAATTGTGGGCAAAGCCAAATGAAATGTTCAATATCCCCAATGTCACCACAGAAGGCACAGAACGGGGAAGCGTATCTCCCAGTCTTGAATGACCAGGCCGGGGTGTATGCGGAGCCGGTTCTAATGCGGTACAACAGCGTCGCTTCTTCACGAGAAAGTCCATGAATTACACATGCTTGGTGTGGAAACTTGTAGATCGCCTTGAAATGATTGCGTATCACATATTTGTTGTTCTGGTAAGTCTTGGGAGTTCTTACTTTTGGAAACGATGTACGTGCTTCGCAAGCAAGGGCATCAGCCTTTTCATTGCCCTCAATGCCAACGTGGGATGGGATCCACTGGAACTTTATATTAAAACTCTTGCGATTTAGGTGTTTGATTAGTGCCAGAGATTGCCTGGTGAACTTTTCTTGAGGTAGGCCACGATGAAGTCTTTGTAGCGCCGGTTTGGAGGCCGTCAGCACTACAACATCTCGTGCAGAAAAGGATCGCAGTTTTCGCAAAGTCGCCGTAATTGCAGCGCTTTCTACCGTTGTGGACGAAACCACACGATCCAGGTGGCCCGACCATGACACGCCCAGGCAGGGTATGCAGAAAGCCGCTGCGCAGCTATCCGTCTGTGTGCACACTGATCCGTCGGTGTACACTTGTAGGTGGCCGCGGTACATGGTGCTCAAGTGGTCCCGCGCAAGAAATTTTGCTTCCGCGGCTGGAATGGTGCGCTTCGCTGGTAACTTGGGTACACTGAAGTTGCACGCAACATCCACAAAAGACCACGGTGGGTCCATAGGGCACCGTTTAGGCAGTTTCAAGCCTAAATAATGAAACGTGTTTAGTGCCGCGTTGAAATGTGAGCCAGTTCTTGCTCTTAGCCGCCGGAGAAGCGCCGTGCCTGCGAAGGACTCGCCCAGTCTTTACAGCTGCGTCAATAAGGCCTGAGACGCCAAAAGGCGGAGCGGAAGAGACTCGGCTTCATTGGTGACCTTCGTGTTTGAAGCCGCCTGAGGGACCCCCATCGTCAAGCGAAGACCCTTTCTGTGCACTTTCTCTAGGCGTTCGAACTGGCTTAGTGATGGTGATATCAGGGGCAGCTGATAAATGATGCGGCTTGTTATAAGCGCATCATTCAATTTAAGCATGGACATAGGATTGTTGCCCCAACGGACCCCTGCCATGCGACGAAGAGCGTTGATCCTTTGCACTGATGCAGTGACTATACCATCAACCGCACGTCGCCATAATAGCTTGTTGTCGATGGTAATGCCCAGGAAACGGACACTTGTTGCACAACGGATTGAGTGGCCTAGAATATTCAGCGACAGACGTGTTGACTTCCGTCGCGCTCCCGGGAAGAGCATGAAGGCCGATTTTTCCGCTGATAAAGATAGGCCAAGTGTCAACAAGTGACGCTCAATGATTGAAATAGCGCTCTGTGCTATCCGGGCCAAACGTTTGTGCTGGTACCCTGAGATCCAAATGCAAATGTCATCGGCGCAGATGGATATTTTAACTGATTTCAGAGCTAAGTGCAGAGTGTCGGGAAGGCTGGCCATGGCATATTAGCAAACATACTTGCAAAAATATGATGCCTAAAAGGCAAGTCTTTGTCGCAAATAAAAAAATATACATATCCCACTCTAAAGCAAGCCTAAAGCATCCCACTCTAAACCAGCAGAACCCCATTGGCGTACAACGCAACTCAGACTCTTGTCTAGGGCCATCTGGCTCGCCAGCTCGGAACAGCAGAGAAGGGCTGCCTCTCAGTTCTCCCAGGCAAGAGTCTGTTTTGGGGTGAAGCGAGGGCTTTTACTGACATTCTGACACCACGTGGAGGATGTCCAAATACTTCTCCGCACAGTATGGGCATTTTCATGTACAGGCCGGATTGAGATATTCTAAAACTGCCGGGCACAACAATGTTTTGGTGTAAAAGGCGGAGGAGTAAACGCTCATTCGCCTTTGTAAGGCTCTTACAGGGTGTAGGATAAATTGCGTGGCTTTATCCGTAGAATTGAGTAACTTCTCGAAATTTTAAGCACTCCCCACAAATGTTTAGCCGAAGCTGAAACATGCGTTCTCGGTATTTAGCAGTGGGTTCAAACCTGACGCTGCGTGAAGGTTTTCACAATCATAGGTTACATCTGTGTGCTTCTTAATGGGACTTGGCAGGTTTCACTTGGGTTTACCACACTGCTTATTTCACGTGCTGTACAATGCACGTGCCTCGCATGATCACGGTCACGGAGGAGTGTAATGAACGGTTAAATTTGTTTCGCAATGTGTTTATCACAGTGGTTCTTCTCGAACCACAGGCGGTCACCGGCGTGGCAGACGAAGCCCAAGTGCCGCTTGAGAAAGTCTCAGCGAGCGCGCTCCCACATTCATCACGATGACGCTGTTGTGCCCACAACGCCGCTTGTTCGGCGGGGCGTCGTTGCAACGTTTGGCATCGCGAGCTTACTCGAGGGCGTGCTTTGCAGGATCCGCCCACCACCGCGCTCGCATTCCCGTTCGCGATTTAGCGTGGCTTGGAAGGCTGCCGGATCATCGGTACGCAGTTGCTGCCGGCTCTAGGCCTCGCGGGTCTGCATGTTTTTGTGCCCGGACTGCACGACCAGCCCGGCGAATGCGAACTCTTTCACGTTTCCACTGTCGGCGCCTTTATATAGAGTTGCCCGTGGCTTATCTATATGAAAGAGTTCTCAGTAGAAACTGATGCCCGCGTGCTCGGCACCACGGCTGCGACGGGATGAATGACGTCACTCGCAACGCAGCCAATGGCACGCGTGCTTGGGCACGACGCTGATAACGACGTAACTAGCACAGCTAACGTAGACAGCTCGTGGCACTCATGTCGAATGGTTTTCCGTTTCTCCTAGTCATATACAGCTTTCGATGAAAAATTTCGGGTCTGAGTGAGAATCGAACTATGACCGTCTGCGTGGCCGGTAGGTGTTTCACTACAGAGTCCCAATAATTGTTTGAAAGGGCTTCGAAAAAAACCACTATATGAATTCCGTGCAGCAGAAGTAGTCTCCTTAACGTATCATATATTGCGTGGCAGAAGCGTAGATCGCGCCAGACGTCAAAAGTGTCTATTGAAGAACGGTTGGGTGTTCTGAAGGCAAACCAATAACAAAGCACTCGCACATATTTGATCACCATCAGCAGCAGAACCATCAACATGGAGAACTGCTGCGTTTGTTCGCGTGTTTCCCTGTAGAGGGCCCTTCGCTGATTCCCAAAGGAAGAGTTATGACGTAGTGGGCACCTAACTGTGCTTAGAATAGGCATTCAATGATACTTTGAAACGGCCAGTGTGACGCGAACAGTCAAATCATTTCCTTAAGATACAGCTGAGGCATGCACCGAGAACCGAAGCTGGCTGAAAGCTCGATTACGCTATCACGATGTACTTTTGAAGAGCAATCTGAAGCGTTCTCCTTTTTTTTAATTTCTATTTTTTTCTTCCTGATGATGTACGAGAACGTAAATTATACCACTAATAACTTTCTCAAGATTCTTGATTCTTGGCCAATACCTGCTGGGGTGGGGGCAATCTTTGCCGCAAGCTCAAGGATCTATTCTTACTTTTACTTCTACTATACTAGCATCCCTCCAATGCCGATCACCACAATCATCATCGTGTCAAGTTTGTTCCGAACCATCGTTGGGCCATCTTTGCAGTGCGCCATTTTCACTGCACCTCTGCGTCAAGGGACTTGAAAATCACCAACATGCGTCGTTTGCCTTGGTCTCGTTCACCGTCCGTGGTGTTAATAAGGTAAGAGCGAGTCTTGGTCGTCTTATATTAACCACCAGATACGAAGGCTTTTCATACCGCTACTCGCAAAAGCTTTGTCGATGCACTGGCTCATTGCGCGTTGAATTGTTCAGCTTCATGACGTACACGCACTCAGATTGTGCGATAACCACTTATCAGAAAGCTGGCAACGCTGTCCCACACCTAGACCATCTGTACGATGATAGAATCAGTTTGAGATTTCGCAGGTTATTCCTAAACCACCCTGATATCAAAATTAAGTTGTGGTGTTGCAGTTGTGCACGAGTCCTCAACAAATATGTAGCCGAGCGAAAGACTTATCGGAAGGGTTATATATGGGCCCTGCAAGACACTACAGTGTGCTTATAAAAAAATTCCTAATAAATTTTTTTGAAATTAGTAGTCGTAAATTATTTTAACGAACTACATTCACCGTAAAGGGTCACGTTAGGAACGAACAGGCCACGGGCTTGATTCCCGGCCAGGCGGCGGCCCTTGGACGTGGGCGAAATGCAAAAAAAAAAAAATCACAGCATATCCACGGAGTGAATGATGATAAGTGGGGCGAAGCGTCCGTTAGCCCGTCCGTGCTTCCTTCCGTCCGCGTGACCAACCGTGTGTCCATCTATGCGTCCGTCCATCTGTCCATGCGTCAGACCGTGAGTCCGTCCATACATCTATCTACCTGTCTGTCTGTCTATCTACCTGTCTGTCTGTCTGTCTGTCTGTCTGTCTGTTCATGCGTCTATCCATTCGTCCATCCGTCCGCTAGTCTGTCTGTCCATCCGTCCGCCCGTGTGTCCATCTAGAGAACACTCCAAGTTGGAGCAATGCAGAAAATATCGGGTGAACTCGCCTTATATTCAGCCAATCCCCCTCCTTTGGGTACGGCCCGCCGCGGTGGTCTAGTGGCTAAGGTACTCGGCTGCTGACCCGCAGGTTGCGGGTTCGTATCCCGGCTTCGGCGGCTGCATTTCCGATGGAGGCGGAAATGTTGTAGGCCCGTGTACTCAGATGTGGGTGCACGTTAATGAACCCCAGGAGGTCGAAATTTCCGGAGCCCTCCACTACGGCGTCTCTCATAATCATATGGTGGTTTTGGGACGTTAAACCCCCCCATATCAATTAATCCTTTGGGTACGAGCCGTGTGCAGAGGAAAAAAACAACTACCGCCATCTCCCAACTCACATCCTCTATGGTTCATACCAGCTCTATAGCGGGTATGTGCCACCGTGGGCTACGTACTACTACATACATAAGAGGGATGGACAGATCCACGCCTTAAGGAGCGTCGACGCTAAAAAGAGTCATGCAGTTAGGTGTAGGTGCACTTAAAAAAAAAAAAACACCAGGCAGCCGCAAGCACTTCGTAATCCCCGACTACGGTCTGCTTCATGAACTGTGTTATCAACAATTTGTAGGTTTGGGCGAGGCGGTTCGCGCGGCAAATAACAGTAGAAGCAGCACGAAAAAACGACGACCAAGAATAAACACACCCTGCAGGACCACTTATAGCAATGCCACCAAGAACGGCTTGCCGTAAAACACGCCACAAATAATCAAAGATCGCGATCATGCGTGTTGCTATAGTACATGGATTAGAAAGCATCTCTCACGAGTAGTTTAACGACTAATGAGCTTCTCCAATATTACTTATTGTACTTATTGTACTTATTGTATACTTATGTATTCATTGGGGGCGTTTATTCTAATGTTAAAATAATTAATCAAGGGGTCCCAAAGGGTTCTATTCTTGGACCCTTACTGTTTTGTATCTATATTAATGATTTGCCTGACTGCCTTGGAGATTCTAATGTTACTCTTTACGCTGATGATACGACCATTTCCATCTCGCATAAATCATTACCTACTCTGATCAATATGTTGAACAAAGAACTGACTAATGTCGTTGAATGGTGTCGCTCAAACAACTTAATTTTAAACCCGCTCAAAACTCAGTTCATGGTTTTTAAAACATCACAAAAAATGCTACCTTTCATTACTCAAGTGTTCATTGACAATCATTTCATTCCTGCGTCTAACTATGTGTGTTTTCTGGGCGTAAAATTAGACCCTCATTTAAAGTTCACCAATCATATTCTTTACGTCAAACAAAACACAGCATTTGGTGTAAGATCACTCATCAAATCTCGTCCTTTTTTTTCACTTGAAGCCTTATTGTCTTTATACTTTGCCTTCATACATAGTCACATCACTTATGGCATTACATCATGGGGAAATACATATAACATTCATAATTCATCTGTACAGCACATTCAGAATCAGGCCATTCGCATTATTACCAACAGTTCATTTTATTCTAATGCTACCCCACTCATTCAAGCTAACTGTATTCTTAGTGTGTCTGGCTTATTTAATTTTCACTTAATCATATTGTTATATAAACAACTTAACAAACAGCTTGTGTTTGATTTAATCGATGCTAGTTTACTCACTAACACCAATAGCACTAGATTCGCCCACAGTCACAACTTCCTTTTACCTAAATGTAAAACCAATTATGGCAAAATGACGTCCGCCTTCGCGGTCATTAAAATGTGGAATAACCTGCCCATACACTAAAATCATCGTCATCTTTTCATGCATTCAAACGTGATCATAAAAAACTTCATCTTGCATAACTAGGTTGACAACGATGATTACTTAGCGATTCTTATGTATCCGGGCATGAAATCGGAAAGACTTTGCAAATTTAGGTTATTGCTTTATGGCGTGATTATGTTTTACTTGTAGACTTATTACTATTGTTTTGTGTCGCATTCTGACTGCCTTTTTTGTTTACTTGATTTTTTATGTAAGTTCATGTTACTTTTCACATGTGTTGCGTATTTTACGTGCTGTTAAATTAATAATGTTATGTTATTGTTAACCGAGGGTCCCGCTGCAGTCGCTTGACTTGGAAAAGTCCTCTGTGGCACGTGAAAGCTGACTTCTCTTTATCCCGCTCGTCCATCTCAACCTGAAAATATCCGCGGCTAGCATCGAGCGTTGTGAAGTACTTCGCCCCGCCTAGATTGGATACTAACGATGAAATGGAGGGAAGAGGATACGCGTCCTTCTTCGTAATTTCATTCAGCCTGCGGTAGTCTACACAAAGGCGATACGTATCATCTTTCTTTGGAACTAGAACTACCGGGAAACCCCATGGGCTGTTTGACCTCTCAACTACGCCTGTTTCGATGAGTTCGTCCAAGGCGGCGTCTAGTGCTTTCCGCTTAGCTAAGCTGATTGGTCGGGGATTGCATTTCCAAGGGCGTGCATCACCCGTGTCAATTCTATGCTTAACCAGCGTAGTGCGGCCGGGACAGTCAGTAAACATCGCGTCATATTCGTACAACAGCGACGACAGCTGCGCTCGTTCCCCCTCTAGTAGGCTCTGTGCCTGTACCAAAAGCGGGTGCACTGCCCTTTCCTGCAGCGCAGCACATTGCTCCGGCGGGGCGTTTACTCGCTTTCTCGGCGCGCTTTCCTCCTCGCGTACTCGCGCCTCTCCCTGCGATTGGCATGCTTTTGTCAATGCGGAGGCCTTCGAGAAAAGCTTCAGCGCGTCTCCGTCGCGCTCTCGGTAACCACCGTTTGCAATGTCAATGACAATACCCGACTTAGCGAGGAAGTCTCGACCCAGGATTAGAGACATTGACAGCCCTGGAAGATGCACGAAACGTTGTCGCCTCACGCGTCTGTCCCAGCGGATCACTAGCCTAGCCGCGCCGCTCGATTGTGCTGTGCCCGTAGCTAGACGGAAGATGGTGTTGCTTTGCCTCAAGCGGATGTTGTTCTCGCGGAGATGGTGCAACACATCGTCACCGAATAAAGAAGCGCTTGCCCCAGTATCCAAAAGTGCTACGAACTTTTTCCGAGCTATCGTTAACTCGATTAGCGGCGCGGGCGAGTCTACGGCATCACCTGCGCGACAGACCGACGGTGCAAGTGATCCGAACGCATCGTAGGATTACTAATCGCCCGCGCGGGGTCCCATGTGAATCACTTCGTCTTGAGGCGACGTTAAGTGAAACAAGCTAGTTTCGATTGATAAGTTTTACTCTGAGAACTCTGACATACATTTCGCCTTCATCTGTTTTTCAACACAGAGGAAGATCAAGGTCAACATTTAATTCTTAAATTTCAGACCAGAATTGCCGCGCGTAACGTCCAATATTTAAAAGCTTTTTTTTTACTATTTGTGAAACTTTGACTAAACAAAATTTACTGAAACTTGTTAATTATATGGCCCTCTCAGAAGACTATATGTACCTCAGCTTACGAATTGGAACTACGCTGGACCTAGTCGACGCGATCAAAATCTGTGACGTTATGGCATTTGGGTGCGAAAACTTCACAGTGGCGTCGCCACCCAAATTTCGTTCTCGCTCTTCTTGCATGTTTCCCAAGAGTCTTGAGAGGGCAAGGCTCGTGCTATTGATATTTTTAAAGGTTAACTTACTGGCACAATAAATAAGTCGTATCTCTCCTCGGTGTCTTTTTAGACTTGTGACACCATTTTATGCGATACCTCTTTTTTTTTTCTTGTTAGAAACCATCGAAGTGTGGCTCTGTAATGGTGCAGTTTTCACGAACTGCGGGCTGCATCTTCGCCATGCCGACTCAATATCGCACGATGTTAATATCGATGTCATTGTCATTTCTATTGCAGGTCCCGCGCGTCGTCAGAAGCTTTAGCCAGGTAATGCGTATTGTTGGTTACATTAAGGTAAAGCAAACGTAATCCACTTTTTCCGGAAGAAATTCACACGTGGCAAGCATTACTATTCTGCGTCTGCTCAGAAACTGATCGAAACGTCTGATCGAAACTTCTAGAGAGAATAAACGCGGATGCTTCACCTCACGACTCGGAGGTTCCAACAATGCAATCATTTCACAAGCGCAAGTCATGACTCGACAGCTCTTATTACGTCAGCAACGCCATTCCTTCTTTAAGCGAGCTATGACAGGAAGGATTCGATGTTGAATTATGAGTTGCATTTAAAACCCATATATGCTTTCCAATGTAAGTCGACAAAATTATAACGCTTTCGATGCGGTAGAAAGGCTTGTGCTTGAACTGCACAATGTTTACGTTAAACTATATAGGAAGTGTGGCGACCATGAGTATACCTTAGTTACGAAATGAACTGACCCTGCCGGCAACGACTCACTTGCGTAAAGTATAAACCGATCTCGAAGGGCACGCTTTTGTGTAACGTGAAAACTCGAAATGATTTCAAGAGCTGGAAAACGCAATCACTTTTTTTATTATTTTCGTGCACCCATTTGTATGTTCTTTTCGGCAGTTTTCAACGCTTTTTTTTTCTCTCGAGTGAAAACTGCTTTCTCTTTCCCTACTTTGCAAAATTATGCTTTATGTTGTTATGGGCACCTAGCAACATTACTTGCAACAGACGCACCACACTAGACCGGCGTCATTGTAGATATAAAGTCAATTACATGTAACAGTACATATGCGCCTAATTTTTATTTATTTCTATTGTCGTTGAGCGTGATACTGATACGGAATCGATTGGTTCCAACATGCTTTTGTTCTCATTACACTGTATTCTAAATGTATAATATTTGCAACTAAGCGTGTTTTAAAACTTATAGTTTTGTTTGTGTATGCCAAAAATGGATATTCTGAATGTATTTAACATTTCGAATATATAACACATATTTATGACGGCATGTAAATAACATCTACTAATTAAATGTATAAAATATGGGTGAAATATGTAACTGATGTTTATATAGGTGTATGTTATTGATGTGCAAATGCATCTGTCACTGATGCACACTGTATTAGTTAATGAGGGGTAAGATCTCGCCAGGCTTGTAGCCTTTAGCGTCTGCCTCCCGCAGGAATTTCCAGTATTTTTTTCCTGCAAATAAACAATGTTGAATGTTGAAAGACAGTTTACAAGGGGCTCTGAAAGTTCGCTCCTTCACCTTGAGTTGCGATTGGCCTGCGTATTACACGCAAGCATGGTTTTTTTTAACATTACTTTCTGCTCAGTTTTTTTAGATAAGTTATTTGAAAGCGCAACTATTCACATCACCCTATCACCGACTCAGGGCGGCCGACCAGCAGATTTGGCAGCGGTATCGCACCAAGGCGCGGCGTCACTGGAAGGAAGTTTTCGCCTCCTTCGTACTGATTGCCTCCTTCATGATGGTCCTACTGTTCATCAGCGCATGGAACAGAAGGATGGTACGAAGAAACGAGTAACCGTGACTGCTGACTTTGTTGAGCTTCCATCACAGTTCTCATGACGCGAAGCATGACAGAGACATGGGAGATGGTATATCTTAAATTTTACCAGTGCATCTTAAATCTTTATGCAGCAAGTACTAAAGGTACAATTATCAACCAACTGTAAGTGCTGTGTCGTCTGGCGCATATATACCGATTCACTCGGTGAATGGGTACAAACTCAACGGCTGAAACGTCGAACGAATCGTTTCGTTTTTCTATACGTGCTACTTCGTGTTGTTTATTCTTCACGGAATGCAGGGATATTGACCTTGAGCATGTACAGTAAAAGCTTGTTAATTCGTATCGCAAAAAAAATGGAAGAATCAACCGAATCCTGAATTATCATTTATTGACCAAGAATACGATAAGAAAATGTTCGTTACACTAGTGCACCATCATTAGTCTCTCTCTCTGTGTGTGTGTGTGTGTGTGTGTGTGTGTGTGTGTGTGTGTGTGTGTGCGTGCGTGTGTGTGTGCGTGTGTGTGTGTGCGCCTGTGTGTGTGCGCGTGTGTGTGTGCGCGCGCGCGCGTGTGTGCGTGTGTATGTGTGCGTGTGTGTGCGTGTGTGTGTGCGTGTGTGTGTGTGTGTGTGTGTGTGTGTGTGTGTGTGTGTGTGTGTGTGTGTGTGTGTGTGTGTGTGTGTGTGTGTGTGTTTGTTATGCCTGCGAGTCCACAGCGGACGTCCGTGCCTCTGAAAAAGGCAATCTGTGTCAAGGCCAGCCCGCCTGACGCGAACAACTCAACGGCGTAAACACGCGCGGTGCCTTTCTGTCGCTCACGTGCAGTGAGTCACCTCAGCAAGCGAGCCCGTCGAGTAAAGAACTGGCGCCTTCCTGTCTGGCGGGTCTGACGCAATGCCTTGCGACGTCATTCGTCCTTGGGTGCAGCCACCTGCAGCGCAGCCTCTCCAGATTCGATGAGAAAGAAGTACGCGGCCCAGCGGCGACCTCATTGGAGGATTCTGACCTCGCGACCAGCGGCGCTTCGGGTTGGACATTTGGGTTGGACCCGGGGCATATAAAAGAAGCCCTGCGGCGCGTCGAGAGAGACCCCTTTGGACAGCGGATCCATTTGAAATTAGAGCTATGTGTTAGAGAGAAGAGCTCGGCTCTTCGCGTCTCTGTCGGCCCCAGTGCCGAATTTGTAACGCCTCTGTATATATGCTGTACATAAACCTTGTTTAACTCACCGTCGTCTCGTCCGCTCGTCTATCAGCTCTGCGCAGAAGCAGTCGCGAGCTGAGAAACCTACGCTACCAAACGGCTGGTGACCTTTCCGGCGGAGTTCGAAGCTGTGGCGCCTTCGGGACCGTGTTGGCGTTGCCGTCTTTCGTAAACAGTGGTTGCAGCGGTGAAATTCGTAGCGCCCTTCGTAACGTCGTCGGAGGTGCGCGTCGCAACAGTGGTTGGCAGCTGCGGGATCGGCCATAGTCAGCGACATCGATGCGGTGAGTGCCTGATGTTTTCCCCTCAGTTCACCAGACTACTCTAGCTCAGGTTGTAGTAGTTTAGAGAAGGGCTGTGTGAAGCATTGAAGTGAGCTTTGATCGTTTCAAGCAAAGCCGAAGTGCTTTGAAACCAAGGTAATGCGGAGGGGGTAAACACGGGAGTGTGAAAAATTGCTTGCGCGTCTTGCTAGTTGACTTATAGTGGGTACGGCAAGTAAATTGTTAACAGGGGCAAACAGCAAGAGGCTAGTGTGAACGATGGAGAACCTTAAAGTGAAGGAACTCATCGAAATTTGTGAAGAACTCGGCATTACTTTGGGCCGTGCGAAACGAAAGCAAGCGATCCTTGAGATCATGAATGATGAGGGAGTGTCGGCTGAGGAAATCGATGAGGCCTGGGTGGATATCAAAGCACGCCGCGAGGAGGCTGAAAGGCGAGAAGCTCGTGAAGAAGCTTTAAGGCGAGAAGCTCGTGAAGAAGCTGAAAGGCGAGAACGTCGCGAGCGCGAGGAGGCCGAGAGACAGGAGCGCCTCGAGTTGAAACGAATAGAATTGGCAATCCTACAGTGTTCGCAGGCGCCTAGCGTAGCTTCTCCGACGATTCAGGTCAGCGGTTTTAGAATTCGGGACCAACTGCCACCTTTCGTAGCAGGCGAGGACATGGCGAAGTATCTCGTCAAGTTTGAACACGTCTGTGAGCGAAATGCTTGGGAGTGGTCTCTTTGGGCACAGAACCTGTTACCTCTTCTTCCCGGCGAAGTGTCCGACGCGATAACTTGCTTGTCGAGGGAAGCGTTTGAGAGCTGTGGCGAGGTTAAGGAAGTGCTCTTAACGCGTTATAAGTTGTCACCCGAGGCTTTCAGGCAAAGGTTCCGGTATGCTAAAAAGGGGAATGAGTCACATGTTGACTTCGCGTTTCGTCTTAAAGCCGATTTAGTTGAATGGCTCAAGGGCGAAGGTGTTTATGACGACCGCGATAAAGTGGTGGAATGCGTTGCATTGGAGCAATTCTATCGCTGCATCGAGGAGGATGTCAAACTTTGGCTGCAGGACAAAATTGGTGAAGTACAGCTAAACAAGGCAGCAGAGTTAGCTGAGGAGTATTACACTCGCCGAAAGTTGCATAGCAGGGCAGTGCGCGTTGAAAAGAGTGAAAGAAAAGAGGGCTTTTCAAAGAAACCTGATCAACGGAAACCCGCTCCGCACCGTAATTTCAAGAAGGACCCGTCTCTTACGAAGGACAGTGTAGGGGAAGGGCAAACAGAAGCGGAGAAATCGAGTGAGGTTCCTAAACAACGCACTGATACCACACGGGCGTTTGAATCACGGAAGCCGCTAATCTGCTACAACTGCAAAAAGGAAGGACACATTGCGATAAACTGTCAGGAGAAAGTTTGCTTTCGCAACAATCCGAGAATCAGAAAAAACATGCGGTTGTTGGAGCCGTATCTCCAAGAAATTAGGGTGAATGGGAAAACGTGCCGAGCACTTACAGACTCAAGCGGCAACCATGGATGTTGTCCATCCTTCATTGGTGTCTCCGGATGACACTACAGGAGAATGCGCGTGGATCAGGCAAGTCGCTGAGAAGCAGAGTGTTTGCTTACCAATCGCCACGGTTGTCATTGAAGGCCCGTTCGGTAAGTTTCGCACCGAAGCGGCTGTGTCTGCCGCGCTAAACGATCGTTTTCCTTATCTTTTCTCCAACAACTCAGAGCAGCTTCTCAAAGAGCAGGGTAAATCGTTCTTCCCCAACTTAGCGTACACGGCCCTCACGCGATCGCAAGCGCGGAAGCTTTCGCAGAAGCTTGATCTTGCTCAATGCGGTGAACTCTCAAGTGACCTTGTCGGCGGGTCGACGGAACCTCAGAGAGGAAATTTTCCGCGTGAGTCATGTGAGCAGTCACGCGAGCGGCCCGTCGCCGAAGCGACCGGCGCGGTATGCGTAGGGGGAGACGACATGGCGCCATTGAGTCAGAGCGAGAGGGTTGCAACGCTCTCGCCTGTAGCGGAAAGTTGGAGCGAGCTGTCGAGGGTTGATCGAGAGACGCTCATTGAAGAGCAGCGTGAGGACCTCTCCATTAAAGCACCAGAGGAAAGCCACATGAAAGCTTCACAAATGTTGTCCAAGGAGTACTACGACTAATCGGCAAAGAAGCGTGCTTTTGAAGTAGGAGGCCAGGTAAAGCTGCTGCAGCCGTTCAAAAAGATAAGCTTGAGATTCATTGGGAAGGGCCCGCCAAAGTAATATGGAAGCTTGCCGATACGAATTATGAAGTGAAATTAGGAAGGCGGCCGAACAAAATTTATCACAGTAACTTGAGGAAACCCTATGTTCAACGTCAAACGGTCGTAAATTTACTTTTAAGTGCTTCAGAGGAAGAGGGAGCGGAAGTTTTGGGTTCTAGTGATGTTATCTAAAGGGGATCGGAGGTAACCTTGGAGCAGTTGAACCTAGAGCCTAGCTTAAGAGAAGTCCAGAAGGAGGACCCGAGGAAGATTGTTTCCGAGTTTGAAGACGTTTTTTCGGACCGTCCCGGAAACCCGACGGTGATTGAACACGATATCGAGCTAGCTGGTGAGGAGCCAATCCGTACCAAGCCGTATCGTTGTTCCCCTGTGCAACGTCGCAAGTACGAGCAGCCCTTAGTACCGCATAGGTATCGTCGCCTAAAAGTGGCCGGTTACTGAGGTGGAGCATGATGCTCCAACAGCACAACTGTGACGTTCGCTACAAAAAAAAAGGAAAGCTGTACGCTAATGCAGGTGCATTGAGCAGTGTGTTCTCGCTAGTACCTTCTCCACCTTTCGGTTTCTCGTTGGCGATTCGGGGCAAAATTTTGTCCTCATCACGACCTGGGCTGAGCGCTCTCGTTCAGAGTGATCTCAAGGGACCAACTTTATGTTGTATTCTAATTCGTTACGTTGTTGTACGTGGAAAAAAATTGAGTACTTATTTTAAGAGCCTTGTGTCCCACATGTGCCTCTTGATGTAGAGGGAACTTAATTCCGAAAGACACGTAGCTAGGTATATGTTGTACTATACTTTGTCTGGTGTTCTGTCGGGTGACCGAGGGCACCGCTGGCGATTCGGGGCAAAATTTTGTCCTCATCATGACCTGGGCTGAGCGCTCTCGTTCAGAGTGATCTCAAGGGACCAACTTTATGTTGTATTCTAATTCGTTACGTTGTTGTACGTGGAAAAAAATTGAGTTCTTATTTTAAGAGCCTTGTGTCCCACATGTGCCTCTTGATGTAGAGGGAACGAAATTCCGAAAGACACGTAGCTAGGTATATGTTGTACTATACTTTGTCTGGTGTTCTGTCGGGTGACCGAGGGCACTTGCTTGTGTCGTGTGTTGTCTGTTGTCGAACCGTTCTTGGCAAGTTGCAGAACCATCGACAAGTGCTGAAACCAAGGATAGTCAGAAGAGAGGAGCGAAGCTGGACAACAAGTTGTGGTGACAAGCAAGTGGAGCTGGCCTCCGTCCTCAAGAATGGGATGCGTGATCCCGGAACGGAGTCTGGAGCTGCATTCTCCCCATGGCCCTGGAGGCGAACCTGGAGGGACCTGGCGAACGAGCGCGCCTGTCATCCGAGCCACGTGGAAGCCGCTCGTCTTTCGGCGCATTGTCTGGCGGCGGGGGAGCTGTTATGCCTGCGAGTCCACAGCGGACGTCCGTGCCTCTGAACAAGGCAATCTGTGTCAAGGCCAGCCCGCCTGACGCGAACAACTCAACGGCGTAAAACACGCGCGGCGCCTTTCTGTCGCCCACGTGCAGTGAGTCCCTCAGCAAGCGAGCCCGTCGAGTAAACACTGGCGCCCTTCCTGTCCAGCGGGTCTGACGCAATGCCTTGCGACGTCACTCGTCCTTGGGTGCAGCCACCTGCAGCGCAGCCTCTCCAGATTCGATGAGAGAAGAAGGACGCGGCCCAGCGGCGACCTCATTGGAGGATTCTGACCTCGCGACCAGCGGCGCTTCGGGTTGGACATTTGGGTTGGACCCGGGGCATATAAAAGAAGCCCTGCGGCGCGTCGAGAGAGACCCCCTTGGACAGCGGATCCATTTGAAAGTAGAGCTATGTGTTAGAGAGAAGAGCTCGGCTCTTCGCGTCTCTGTCGGCCCCAGTGCCGAATTTGTAACGCCTCTGTATATATGCTGTACATAAACCTTGTTTAACTCACCGTCGTCTCGTCCGCTCGTTATACAGCTCTGCGCAGAAGCAGTCGCGAGCTGAGAAACCTACGCTACCAAACGGCTGGTGACCTTCCCGGCGGAGTTCGAAGCAGTGGCGCCTTCGGACCGTGTTGGCGTCGCCCGTCTTTCGTAAACAGTGGTTGCAGCGGTGAGATTCGTAGCGCCCTTCGTAACGTCGTCGGAGTTGCGCGTCGCTACAGTGTGTGTGGTGTGTGTGCGCGCGCGTGTGTGTGTGTGTGTGCGTGCGCGTGTGTGTGTGTGTGTGTGTGTGTGTGTGGTGTGTGTGTGTGTGTGCGTGTGTGTGTGTGTGTGCGTGCGTGCGTGTGTGTGCGTGTGTGTGTGCGCGCGCGCGCGTTCGTGGGCCTCAATCCTGAACTTACTTCATACGAGCAGTGTAGAAGCAGCAATTTCGCATCATCCTGCCACTTCGTTATAAATGCGACAACCGCATAGTACTCCCGGGTCCAAACTAGCCCTAAAAGTGCACTGCATCCTTCCTTGTGGATTTTTAAGGGTAGCACCAAATCCGTTATAGGGCAGTCATATTTAACTGCTTTTCGCGCACTGCCGTGTGTTATAAACAAAGCCTTGATTGTATTACATTTGCTACCAATCAGGATTACCGAAAACGCAGTACCTAACCATTTCAATTGCAACATTCATCCGACAGACTGCAGGGACCAAAGAAGTTCCGGGGTGGCCGACAACAGGGCCCCTACGGACGCAGAGAGACGGCTCCACCTGATAACGTGGAACAGGCGAGTGTCACGTAGCCTTTAACAATACAAGCAGTAGTTCAGTACTATCATTGCATGTGTAGACGTTGTGTAGACAGTAACTACTGGACGCTGGTTTTAGTAATGTACAAAGCCATGCTTGAAGCAATCATCATCCGCTAGAACTGCCGTTACGAAATACAAAAACAATTCTATGAAGCCTCGACATCAATATTTTTCGCAAGAATACAACCGGGACCGACGCAGAGAGTGCGATTTATATTGAAGGTGAAAAGTTAGTGACAGAGTATCGTCATGCGGCGACGTATAATGCATCAAAATTAATGTGCGAAATTAGTGTCAACTGCTTGTTTGGTTAGATGAATAGGAGACGCAAGCGATCCTTGTCTGTTTCGGCATGCTGAATAGCTAAACAAAAATCTTTCCGTAACTTTTAAAACCTGTGCCTGCTACTCGACAAGAGGTCGATAGATACCTATACTACAATGACGTAAACTTCCACAAGATGAATGCGACATGGCTTGAGCGAGAGGTATTAAAGGGACCCTGCAACACTTTTTCGCCACGGTTCGAAAACGCTGCCGATCGGTAGTCGGGGCTTTCGAGAACATGCGAGCTAAACACTGTAGCGCAGCAAAGAGGCCGAAAATTCAGAATCCTCGAAGTTACAAATGATTCCATATACCAAAACTCCACGGCCCCTCACGAATTTCACCATCTTGAGCTGCATACTTGCCGTGGCCGCCGCGGAATGTCGCCACCTTCCAACGCTCGAAAAGAACACACTAAAATAAAGACCCACGTTTGAAAAAGAAATAAAATAAAGCGCTCATTACTGTTGAAACTTGGGCTTGTTAGTATATACTGAAAACTAAAAAAAATATACATAACGCTAAATGAACATGTACAGAAAAAGAAGACACACAACACAGGCGCTAACTTCCAACGTAACCTTTATGACCACACTCAACTACTTACATCGCTCAACAAAATGAGTCTTCTGCTAGTGTTTCCATTCATTCGGTGCTATCTTTCTGGTTGTCAGAGTGTTCATCCTCATGACTCTTACCAAGGGGCGCATCTTCTTGCCTCTTGTCATCCCCGTCACTGCGTATGACACCACGATCGCCGATATGAAAGGAGAAAACTCTTGAAGCGTGCGATGAATAACTAACTTCACTCAGTCAATGGTGAATATGAAGATTTTCTGGGCACGTGATTCGTGGATCGTTAGTGCTATAAGTGAGTCTACTTCATTAACTTCCGAAAAGTGTTTCGGAGAAGGCGCCAAGAATTTGCAAGGTATATATAATTTGTTACGAAACTATCTTAAATTGGACCTGAAGGCCGCTTGCCCGAGCGTATGACGCTCGCTTTGAGGACGTCTTTTCAGCACCGCGTGAGCAAAATTCATCGGCATCCGAAGTCATCGTTTGTGAAACATTCTTGTTTTGATCACACGGTGAATCATGCACCGAACGGTTTCTCATTTAAAGACAGCACAAGTGTGAGGCCAACTGCTCTTTTCTTTTGTTCTTCTCTTTAATTTGCCTGCGATTCAAACCTGCACAGTGTTATCAAAACAAAGACGTCATCACATGCATTGTGCGGGTGGAGTCAGAGATATTTCCAGGGCAATGAGGAGCGAGTCCAAGAGTGTATATGTATGTCCAGTCGCGTGTTTTCCTGCTAAGCATATATATATATATATATATATCTATATATATATATACTATATATATATATATATATATATATATAATATATATATATATATATGCAATCGAACCTACCATGGGCCAGTGCACAGTGCAACGAAAATTCCCAAAGCAGGTAGCCATCGCACTTCACTTTATCTGATGAAGTGCTCTAGTGTGCTTAAACTTAGACATTATGATTGAGAAATTATCCACCATAAATAGTAAAGGAGGAACACCAGCCACAAGCAGGAAAAGACGTTTAGGCTTCTTTGACGGCAGCATTGTTCACAATTAATTTCAGTGTGAACAATCAAGGCTCCCTTCAAAAAAGCCACAACGTTCCTTTTTTATTTTTATAATTGTTGGGTTTCAAGTCCAAAAACCCTGATATGACGAGGGCTCTGAAAATTTTGACCACCTGGCGTTCTCACTTCGCCGTCATTGAAATGGGTCGCCGAGGCCGGAATGGGATCAACTTCGGTCAACTTTCGAAAACGAGATTGGCACCACAATTCACTTCACAAAACGAAGTACATACTCCACCGATAAATTGTTTCTTGAAGGTCTCGAAAGCGGTTAAACTTGGATATGCTGATCGAGAAATCGCTCGTCATTGAGCTTCGGCGATCCAATGGTTGTGGTGTTCTACTGCTGAAACAAAGTTCACGAGATCAGAGTCCGGCCACCGCGACCCGCTTTCTGATGGAGGCGGTCAGCTAGAATACCGTGTACTGAGCAATTTCAGAGCGCGTTTTAAGGACTTCAGATGGTCAAAATTTCCGAAACCCTCCACCATACAATCTTATTGTGGTTGTGAAATGTAAAACCCTACCGATTAATACAAATGGTTCACCTGATTGCTGGTTAATTGCCTATAACGCCCCCGACAGACAACGGACCCACGTAAGGTGGCGGCCCGAGCAGCCCTCGAAGAGCCTGCCGAAGAGAAAGACAGGGCGCGAGCAGCCGCTCGTCTGGGGACGTCACCACCGAAAGTGGTGACGAAAGCGCCCGATCAGACGGAACTGCAAGATGACGATGACGACGGAAGTCTCAAAAGACCTCGACGGAAAGTTTCTCCTGAAAAAATCAGAACCGTATGCAACAATTCCGTGTGTCTGCAAATAAAGGACTGGTTCATCGACATGGTCGGCCGCCAGGCGGACCCTTGCAAGAAACGGAACACTTTTGTCTGCGACTCTACGGTCACGTTTCCGAGCTTCCCTGCAAACGAAACTGAGGTGTGTTTTAAATAGCGACCGTTCGGGCATCATTTAGGGGCGAAGCTCCTTGAGGCGTAGGCAAGTCCCGCGTCCTGTAGCTACCTCTAGTTCTCGGAGCGCTCACTAGATGGCGATGGCAACGTGGCGCTCGCACAGCTAGTGCTCGTATTGCTCACGAGATGGTGCTGCGGCACTCGCTCTAATCCGATGCATGCTCACGTGTGATAAGAGACCGCGTTCGCTCTTGCGTTAAAATGCGTTCGCTCTTGGCGCGCTTCCTCTTTCGCCGGCAGTCTGTGTGCTTCGAGTATGAGCGACGAAGACAAGGCGGCGGAACGGAGGGCTTGGAAAGCGGCTGCAGCGCGTGCTCGCCGTCTTTACGTAATGATCGACTGGTAACATTTACGGAGGATTCACGGTTTACCGATGTACCCCTGGAGCTTCGCCCACTCATCATCATTCACTCTGTAGAAAGGGACAAGACTATGTGTCGCAGTGGGTCACACCTTTAGCGAGAGGAGCCGAGCGTGAGCTGTTGCCCCGAGCGCTGTGATTCTTGGGTCGGTTGCTGCCGCCAGCTTTCCGCAGCAATAGACCTGCTGTGCAAGTACTACTTACGCCAATAAACCCCGTTCCAGAGTGGTGGAGGTACGGGGTAACTCAACCTGCAACTCCGCAACAGGAAACAACCTGCCATCCCAGAAACGGTTGAATAAAACACCCAGCAAGGTACGACCCAGGCTCCGATGGTCATCGTGACCCACTGCGGCACATAGTCTTCTTCCTCTCTACAACTCCATGGATATGCTGTGGTTTTCAAAGTGTACCCTTGAGCTGATAGCTAAGGCTCCTGTGATTACTAAAAGACCTAATTATGGAAAGCAGTTTCAGTTAGTTGGTTTCCCATGAAGTTATGAATGATTAGCGCCACTTAGTATCATCGGCGTTTGCGACAGTGAAGCAACGCCTAACTATTTTATTTCTGTGCTTATCTTGGCCTAATATGTTTACCTCACGCTATTTTGCGCGCGAAGCACTCGGTGGACGAGCGTGGCAGTGGCAACGTCTCTGCCACCGGACACTACCATTACGGACCCGTCGGAGCGGACGGCGATGAACTCATGCGGTTTTGCGCGGAGTACGCACGGAAACCGCAAGAGGGCGTCCAGGATGTCCTCTCTTTCCTGTCGCGCTTCAATCTCGACATACGTCACATGGTGGACGACCCGGCGGAGGACCCCTTGAAACGCATGATGGAGCTGTCGCTCGAGTACGGCGTCGTCGCCCCAGTGGCGTTCTCGCGCAAGTACAACGTCACCGGCGAGGTGTCGGCACCGTTTGTGATCGATGTGAGTTGGGACAGGAACGCAAAATGAGGCAATCTCTTGAGCCGATAGTGTTGCGCTGCTCTTTAGAGTCAATATGTTAGGATTAAAGTGCAGATGGAAGCACGATCCACGACGAAGACATACTCAGCCACTTTCTTTACCGTATAGTCACTGTTTTTCGTGTGCACTGTAGACCTGAGATATGGGTCATCAACTAAAGCCCAGTCGGAATGCCTAGTAGTAAAGGTGCGAAACAGGCAAAGACCTTAGTTGACTGAGTATGCAGTTTCCTTTATCAAGGAACCGGTTTGGGTCCTTAATAGTGTCGATGAACATGATATTTTTTTTTTCTTTTTACGGTGACTTAGTCGAGACGCAATCATTCACAAGACACCTTGCGTACGAACCTCTAAGTATCTGATCGAGAGTAGACTGACAAGGAACCCCACACGTGTCTTGAATGTCCTCTCCTATTCCAAAATTCCTATGAGCAAGTTTAGAACATTCTGTTGTGTATTTTATTCAAAAAAAAGAAGTATACCTTGCAACGTACACTGGTCCTTAAAAAGGAGATTTGAGAGAGAACTTATGGAGAGCACCCTTGATTTCCGACATAAACTGGATATTGAGCGCAGGGCTGAAAATTGCAAAGATAATATGTAGAGCTATGAACTTGACAAGTTTAGAAGGGCCAATAAAAATAAATAGATCACAGCACACTCCATCAGTTATCTGGAGTACCTATGAAGACAAATATTATATGAAAGTTGGCGACCTTCGTGCAATTCTTACAATTGTTACAAGGGTTCCGCAAAAGTGCTACAACGGCATATATATGTTACCGCAGTGCACGACACACGCACGCTGCACGCAGTTGCTGAAGTTTCCAGATCTTGATAGAGCCTCGAAACGAAATTTTATTCACCTCGTACGTATACACATCACGAGTCTGTCTACTCGCTCTTGCTGACTTGCTCTTTAGAGGGCTTTGGACCACTGGGCTTGTGTAACGGGATATGTTCAACTGGATATGTTTACATGATTAAGAAAGAGAAAAGGAACAATTCTTAGTCAGCGGGAAAGAGGTCGACCCCGTCTAACTAAGAGAAGCTTCCTTGTGTCTCCTACAGGCTGCAACACAATGACCTTTACTCGTACTTTAGAAGCATTGTCACTGTGCAACAATTGCGAACCAGTTGTCGCAACAAAAAAATTACAAAAGTGACCACTTTGTTTTGTTTATAGATTGCCCTGAACCCTGAGGTGAATGAATTCATCGCCGCTTCACGAACAATGGGAGAGGAGGACATTGAAGGGTTCTACCGGACTTTCCTGAGCCACTATGCTCTCGTGGGGAACAGTACCATCAAGGAGCAGCTCATGGATTCGGATGATGAAAGAAGTAATTACAGCACCCAAACGCAAGCGTACATGATCCTGAGCCTTATGTCTCATCGCGTCTGGAACGTTGAACTCAGCGCCGACTGAGGAAACATCGTGACGTCACAGATAATCAGAATGTGTGACGTCACAGAGACGTTATGCGGCTAAAACTATTCATCATAGCCACGTCAGGCTTTTGTTGTAAGCTCCCACCTCTGGGTGGCTGCCTACCGAAGCAACGTACGATAGGTTATTGGATCTGTTAGCTTTATCCTCCACTTTAATGTGTAAGCGTCTTCTCTTGTTCAGTAAAGATCGCGACACCATCCTATCGCGATCACTACTAAGACATGATGTCACAGATTTTTCACGGGCTAGTTTAGTTCATATTACCATGAAAGTACTCTATTGTTTTAATACTAAAGCAAATAGACTTTACGCAGGGCAAAAGTCTAGGAAAGTATAGATGTTTGGAGGGATGAGCAGTGCGCGTCGCTAGAGCCAATGTTTCGACAAGTGGTTGCCTCAAGGCAGAATATGCCTTGAAAATTTGCAGCCCCCTTGAAGACGCCAATAACCAGGTTATTAAACTCTAGGGCTCCACCACCTCCCCGTGTTTCAAAGATCTTTTTCGAAGCCGTTGCGCAGGAAACTCGCTTTGCGCTTCAAGTTGTTACTCGAACCTCTCAGTTTCGCGATGGTAAATGACATACTGAAGGAAAATATATAGTACTCCACGTGCAGTTGTTTTGGTTAGGAAGTCCAAACGTTGTTACTCCACAAAATTCACCTTGTCTCTTGCATCTTAGAATGTACTTGCCTGCCTATTGTGCACTCGAGTACCAACCTGTAGTTCGCGGTGTTCAGTTTCAGAGTTCTGTGAACGGACACGTACGGATCGATCAACATGCGGAAATTGCGCATCGCAAGCTGTCCAACAGCACCGGCATCCCACAAGGTCCGTTACCAGCGATGCTTTCAGACCAGCTCTGCTGAGCAGCGTGGACAGGGTAAACGAATCATACAACGGCGAGTGCATGCACTCGCCGTTTTACTATTTGTCCAGGCTGCTCACCAGAGCTCTTTGTTTGGTTTATCACAACTCCGTTCAGACGGCGGCGAAAGTTTAGAGACGAGTGTTGGGAAACTTTGGACTTCTCGGCAATTTGCGACTGTATTAGGCAAACTGCACAGTACTTGTTAGTGCCAGTGTGTTCAGAACGAAACGAAACCATCACGTCTGGTGCAAAAAACCATTAAGGAGGGCGTTAATGAGTACAGCCGACGGAGAAAAAGATCACCGGCAATTACAACACGCGGCTCGGAGTGTGAAGTTGTGTTTGAAGTTACGGTATCCGCAGTCGCAGCTATGTAACTTTCGTTACATATTGCCGCGGAAA